>JARHVA010008224.1:237500-477500 GCA_037957365.1 Torreya grandis
AACTCCTGAACTGCACTCACCTCAAGACCAAGCTCCTCCTCATATCTCTCCTGTGTTGGTGCCAATGTGCACTCATCAGCGCACTCTATCATGTCATGTCGTATGAGCATCTCCATTCGATGAAAAAACATATATCTAAAGCTGCTGCCCCGCATTGCCTCAAGAATATGTGTCTTCCCATCAACATCAAAGTGAACCTCCATATCCTTGAGACGAAGAGTAACTTCCTCAAATGAATGAAGCCACTTCATACCCAAGACTAAGTCTATATCCCCCATGTTTACCACATAATAATCAGCCTTGAACTCATAGTTGTTCAAGTGCAATGGGAGGTCTCTAATCATACGCTCACACCTAAGAGTGTGACCATCAGCTACCTTAACTCTGATGCCCTTAAAATCTCTGGTAGTGAGTCCATGCTTCTCCACAAATCTAGCACCTATGAAATTATGTGTGACCCCTGTATCAAGAAGGGTGATGACCTTCTGCCCTGCCAAAACTCCACGGAGTCTGAATGACTCATCTAACTGAATGCTGGATAGGCATGCCTCCTATATGTGAAGCTCTAACTCTACCTCTGACTTGGGCTCTGAAGCCTCTGCCTCTACCCCCTCAGAACTATTCTACTGCTCAGAATCCTCTAAATCTGAATCCTCATAATATGCCCACATCACACGATTCGCCTTGCCCTTAGGCCTCAAAGGGCAATCATGATGGATATCATATGGACCTTTGCAGTAGAAGCAAATATTCTTCTTGCGTAGATCGTTAAGCACCTCACAATCCAAAGGTGGTGCTACTGGATTGGCCTTTGAATCATTCTTTACACTTGATTTATCTATGCTAAAATCTGGTCTCTCTGTATCTCTGTTGGAGCACTTATGGTCTCTAGATGAAGAAGTACCTCTAGAGTTAGATTTATTGGATGGGGATGCCACCTCCATACTACGTGCCTTCTTCATAGCTACCTGTAATGAAGGGGGATCAAAGCCTTTGATCCAACCTCTCGATGGTTCTGTCAATCCCTCCATGAAGAGTACTACAAGTCGCCTCTCTGAAATGTCAGGAACCATAACTGATAACTTCTGGAAGTCACCAATGTAAGACTCTAGACTACCACTCTGGCGCAATTGTGACAACTCTCAGAAATAGGACTCTAGATCCCTCCTGTCAAAATGCTCTACCAACCTATCCACAAACTCTTGATATGATGTGATCTGATCATAATGGAGTACCACCATCCCGTGGTGCCACCAATCGTGAGCTACTCCCTTAAGATTTAGTGTCACATATCTGATAGCATCTCCCTCAGCCATCGGTTGCAATGTGAGAAATGTGTCTAGCTTACTAACCCAGGCCTGTGCTGTCACCTTACCACTACCGTCAAACATCGCTAGTGTGAGCTTGCTTGTAGCATGCTTTAGATCATTGTTCTGGTGTTTAGGTCTCCTGTCTTGTCTAACCAATCTATAGTGCTCTCTCCTCAGATTAACAAAATGATCAAAGGACATCCTCTCTCGAACATGAGGAGGTAATAAGTCCCACTCATCATGTGCAGTGAGGTATACATCTGCAAATGGGGAATCTCCTGCCTCCTCCTCTGTTGGAACTTCTTGTTCCTCTTGAACAAATGTAGGACGTGTAGGTCTATCCGCTATTCTAGAGTGGGCCTGTTGGGGTCTCTAATTAACCATAGCACTCCTATCATCTCTTTGGTCCCTATTCTATCTATCAGGTGCGTTCATCCTCTCTATCATAGTAGTGAGTCTCTGTAGTGTTTGATTCATCTGTTGTTGGCCTGTCATCATAGCACGACATAATTCTCTGGTGCCTTGATCAACATCATACCTATGGCCCCTAGGTGGGCTGCCCTCACGTCTATCACTCATGATGATCGGTGGCTGATCTAACACTTTGGTACCTTCAAGCAAGGCTCTGCTATGTGTGTTATACTTGTGTGGTCCCAACTCTTGTGGCTGCATAAGATTGTCAAACCCTTAGGATGGCAAGATTTAGCTCTGATACCACTGTAATGTCCCTTACTTAGGGGCTCCTTTTTTGAATAAAAAGCTCTGATACCACTGTGATATCCCCTTCAAATAGGGAATATAGAAACACCAAAGCTCTGAATAAAGATACAATTTTGTAGAATGAATTTAGATAAACAATAAACCATAGTAAATCTCTTATCTGCCAATCAAAGATCTTATCACTTGTTCAGATAATTATAATTACAGGCTTCTCTCATACAAATAAAATAATATGAAATATTCTGTCTTAAACCCTGGCTTTTGAAAATCTAGAGATTAAGCTTGAGTTTGCAAATTTTGTCTCGGCCTGCTGTGACGAACACATAGTCACCAACGTCGATCGATATACTACCGACGTTAGTCACTATCAGTCCTTCTCTACAGATGTCAGTCTTTAGTCAGCTGATGTCGGTCACTGGGGATCTCTGTCTACTGAGGTCGGTGTCTGCATGGATCTATACAGACTTCATATGGCTGCCAATTAAGCACAACCTATCTATTTTCAACCCCTGATCTAAAAATATCTGGCTCTAAATACAGAAGATCTCTATCTGTATAATTTATTGAATCAAAAACATAATAAAATAAATACCTGGAAAGCTCTGTGACAACTTCTGTATGAAGTTACCTCTCAAATCTGTAAACCTCTGTGATAACTTTTGTATGAAGCTATCTCTCAATTTGGCAATAGATCAGCTGATATCTCACAGCCTCTAAATCACACACAATGAAGAGTTGATGTTATCCACTGCAAATGGAATCTTGGAACCCTTGGCTCAGTCTTCACAGAAGAATTTCTTCAATATCAAAATCAATAATCAATGCATAATCAATAATGGCCTCCATGAGAAACCCTTATACCCTCAAAAGATATGCTTTCCCTAATTAGGGTTTTCTTAAATTAGAATTAGGGTTTCTAAATTAAAATTAGACCAAATAATTAATATTTGATTAAATCAATCAAATATTAATATCTTCCTCAATACATGTCTGATCGAGCCCAAACAAAAGCCAACTGGAAAATTTTTGCTAAACGAAGCCAAGCCAATCTCCATCAAGACCCTCTAGCCATCCTATCAGCCTACGAGGGTCGCATAATAGGATAACCATGAACTCAGAACATGTCAACTAAAAAGGGGACATGACATGTGTGGTCATGTTTCTCTTCAATTCATTCCACCAATTAGCCATTAAAATATTGCATATTTGTAATTCATTCATTTTGTGATCCCAAAATGAAAGGGTCTAATAGCTCAATCTATGGTGTACATAAATAAAACACATATAAATAAATTATAATTGAAATAATTTCAAATCTTATAATTCTAGTTTTAATGTTTTGAGTTTCATATTTCCAAAAACTTTAGATTTCAGGTTTCAAAGTTTAGGGTTTTGGGGTTTTGATTTTAATTTTTCTAAGTTTCAGGGGAGTTTTAAATAACTTTATTTATTATTCTTAGAATTTTTGGGCTATTAATTTTATGGTTTAATTTTTTCATGTTATGGGATTACTAAAGTTTGGTTTTTGAGTTTTATTATTTTTGGGGTTTCTAGGTTTAGAACATTTAGGATGCAATCTTTAGGATTTTTTTCCCGTGATTTCAAGGCTTGAGGGTTTCAGGAATTTGAGTTTTGTGTATTAATGTTTTTGTGTTTACATTTCAATTTTAGATGTTTCTTATCAATCTACTTTTTTTTTTAATTTCTATTTAAAAACTTTTGATTTTAATTTTTTACCAAATTTCAAGATTCAAGATTCAATGTATTTTATATTAGTATATCCTTGAATATTCAATTAGTATTTATAGTAATATAATGGATATAACATTATATCTAATAATTCGATCGATATATTAACCTTTTACATATTTTAAATAAAGATTATGTAGCTACTTGTGACATTTTATCAATAGGTATATGTAAACATATATTAGTTGCATATGTAACATAGGCACATTGAAAATATATCTAGATCATTCATTTGGACTATTAAAAGTGTTGTTTTTGGAAACATTGTTGAAAAAATTGATATATTTATTGTCTCTAATCATTAGTTAAATCAAAATTGGGTCACTCACTCATATATTCTAAAAGTGGTAGGGTCTGACCATTTGCCTATTTTCATCATAATCGAAAGAGATAATTCTCCAATTGCAATGCCATTTTAGTTATAATTTATGTGGGTAAAGATCTAAATATGATGGATTATATTAAATATTTATGGAATGAATAAACCTTTAGAGGCAGCACCAAAAGGTCTACTATAGTTCATAAGCTAAAATATTTTAGACAACACCTCTATAAATTAAACAAGGAAGTTGTTGAGAACATATTTAGGGAAAAAATATCATTGAATCATATATTTATATCCTCCAAGACTCTTTTTAGTGGGTTGGTCATGCGAAAAACTCCCTTATCATGAAAAAAACCTAAGTACAATGTCAAACTCAATTCTAGTTAAACAGGATATTTTATGGAACCAAAAATATAGAGAGTGTTAGTTAAAGGAACGACATCATAACTCAAAACTATTTCACCAATCTACTCTAGATACTTATAATTATAAGAGTATCTCTATACTCAAAATTAGCAATAGTCCTTGTAATGAAGATTTAGATGTGATTAAAAAGGAGGTAGTCTAATTCTTTGAAACTTTTCTGAAGACCCCATCCTTCCCCTCCTCCCTTGCATGATTTTGTTAATGAATTTTTTTTTTTTTTAATATTATCCCAAAATTTATTGATGATAATCTGAATGTTGAGTTAGTGAGGACTTTCACTAAGGAACAAATACACTATGCACTTTAGAGCATGGACAAAGATAAATCCCTAGTTCCTAATGGGTTCCCTCTAGGATTTGTTAAACACTTTTGAAAAATTGTAAAGAAGAATATTCTTAAATATGTAATTAAATATAGATATTAAATAAAATTTCCAAAGGATTTTAATTTTACTTTTCTAGATATTGTCCCCAAGAAATCTAACATAGATTCCCCATACATCTTAAGACCCATATTCGTCTGTAACACCATCTACAAGATTATTTCAAAATACTTGGCTCATCATTTTCAAATCCTCCTTCCTCTTCTTATCTCAAAACTACAAGGTCCTTTTGTCCAAAATAGACAAATATTAGATGGTGTTATTATCTTGCAAAACCTAATTCACTTAGCTAAATTCAATAACGAAGTGAATAAAATCATAAAACTTGATATAAGGAATGGTTATGATAAGGTAAATTTGAATTTTGTTTTTCAAATCGCTAACAATTTTGGGTTCTCAAAGACTTGGTGTGATTTGATTATAAATTTCATCTCAACTCCTATTTTTAGTACTTATAAACAAATCCCTAGATAGATTCTTCAATATTTTAAGAGGTCCTCAAAAAAGAGATTGTATCTCACCCTATCTTTTCATACGTATGGTAGAGGCCCTTGGGAGATCCTTCCTAAAGGTAAAATATATAAATATAATTAGCAACTACAATATTTATGAAATTGTGAACTTCTCTCATAGAGAGTTAGTGGATGAAAATATTTTGGAAAACTCTACTTGCATTCAAGAAGCTATAATTTTTCATAAAAAATTTGATTGTTACTAGTGAGTTTTAGGTTAGGATGATAACCTCACCAAATTAAAAAAAATCTTTAACATTTGACATCATAGAAACCATAAGATCAAGTAAATTTTAGGATTTTATTTAGGTTCTCTTCCCAACAAATAATCAACTAAATTGAATAAATGACTAAAATCATAAAAATTGATACAAGCAGATCTTATGATAAGGTAAATTGTAACTTTTTTTTCAAAATCCTTAAGAATTTTGGGTTCTTAGAGTTCTGGTGTGATTTGATGAGATCTTGCATCTCAAATCCTACTATTTAGTACTTATAAATAGAGTCCTAGATGGATTTTTAAATGTTTTAAGAGGTCCTCATCAAGGAGATACTATATCATCATACCTCTTAATCTTTATGGTAGAGGCCCTAGATAGAGCCTCCCCAAAGGAAAAATCTATAAATCTCATTAAAAACTTCAACATTTCTGTAATTGTGAACTTGTCTCATGGAGAGTTAGTGGATGAAAATATTTTGGAAAACTCTACTTTTATTCAGGAAGCTATAATGCTAGAAAAAAAACCTTGGTTGGTAGTAGCATATTTTAGTTTAGGAGGATAACCTCTTGAAATCAAAAAAGATATTCCTACACACTTTACATCATAGACACAATTATATTAAGCAAAATTTAGGATTTTAGTTAGGTTCTCTTCCCAACAAGTAGTTGAGGTTCTCTCTTTTTGATGGTCAATAAAAAAAATGAATCTTGGGACAATATATCCATAACCTTATTTAATAAATTATCTTATTTGAAAGGTTAATGGATCTTTTGGATATGGAAATTATAGTCAATTCAAGTTGTCCTACAAGTAATGAGAGTATATATGATGCTATTCTTAGAAGCTCCAAGTATTTTTAAATCCAAATTAACTAACATTAAGAAGAAAATTATGTGGAATGATTCTTATTTGTCTTATAAAATTTTATTAATGAAAATGGAAGTGGTATGCTTGCCAAAATCAAAAGAGGGAGTTGGAATTAGAATGTTTTTTAAGATGAATGAAGCTCTGGCATTAAAAGGTAAATGGAAAATATATCTAAACAAATAAAACACCTTGCACATCTTGATCCATAGAAAACATATTGATAACATAGATGATATTTCATCTATTTTTATGAAAAAACATTTGATTTATTTGTCGCATATTTGTAATTTCCTTGGGAATGGTAGAGACCTTATTTCAAACTTCATTTACTAAGAAATAAAAATTGGAAGATCTGTTAACTTCTGAAAGGATGGCTTGTCTAGTGTGGATTCTCTTTCCAATCATCACTAATTGAAAAACTTAGAAGTCTAATTTTCAAAGCTTTGGGGACCCTTAGTTTGTAATTATTGGATAGAAAATAAAAAAAATTATTTCCTTTAGAGAAGTTATAAGAATCCAAGTCTTTATACAGCTAACAATAGCTCTGATGCTCTTATTTATTTTAAGAACTTCTTGAACTCCCACCATATTAGTATATCTCTAAATATTTTGATGGATTAAAATGGGATGGAGACCATTCATGATTTTTTTTGGTGAATCAAGGTTATAATAAGTTAATGCCTCATATTTATTTCCAAATTTGGGTAGTGGAAAAAGTATGTAGCCCTCAGGGGTTTCCTAAAGCTAATGTAAATATATGATTTATCTTCAAGAATAAATCTCTTTTGTGGGACAAAACTCAAAGGCTTGGTTTTCAAGGGCCATTTTGGTGCATCTTCTTCAACAATAATTCTGAAACCTCAAACCACATCCTCCTTTCAATTCTACCCAAAGAACTTGGTCTTCGTTCTTTATAAAAATGAATAGGTCTTGGGTGGTAGCATGCTCTATTTTAGATCTTTTGATTAATTGCATATGAGAGGGAGGGGTTCAAGTCAATATCATATGGGAAATGATCTAATATCTAATCCATTGTAGCGTATGGAAATAAATAAACAATAGAGAATTTAGGAACTTCTCCCTCTTAAGTAATCTTAAAATTGAGGCAATCTTACAATAGGTTTTTAAGGATAATTTTTCGTCTCCTATAAATAAAATATATGGAAAGTAATGTCATATTCTCTTAGAATAGTATTTATTTAAAAACAACTTCAACCTCCCTCCTCAAATCAACATAATGTTAATATTTTCTTGGAAGGCCCTGAGTGACATTTTTATCAAGCTAAATTTTGACGAGGCATCCAAAGGTAAGCTAGGTATTTTTTGAGGTGGAAGTATCTTTGTAGATAATCAAGGACAAATGTTACCCTGTTATGCCTTTAACATTCCATGGCCTTCAAACAGTTTAGCTGAATTTATAACCCTTCTTAGAGGATTGAAAATTTCCATTCCATCTATTTTGTGGAGATTAATTGTGGAATTTCACTTTCTCTTGATCATCAATGCTAGTAAATCAAGGAGAATCGATCAGTTGTTTCTCAATTAAATCGTTCAATGTATTCTCCAAGTCATTCTTTTTTTAGGATATTTCATTCTCCCACAACTATCAAGAGACTAATTCTCTAGCAGATTTCTTGGCTAACTTTGAAATTCTTCACCTTCTTCCTAAAAAACATTAGCACTATGAAGGCCACTCTCCTTGCGAAGAATGTAAAGTATTAATTAGAAAAGACATAATCAAGTTAAATTTTTCCATTTGGATTTTTATGTAATATGACTTCTTCTTATGTCCTTCATAGAAGGGGGATTTTGCAGTTCTTTGGCATTTGGCTTAGGTGTTCTATTTTGTTTATAGTAATGGTTTTAATGGGTTTGAGGAACTTGAGAAGTCTTGGTTGAAGAGTTGTGTTGTTTATTTTTGACTTCATGTTTAGTTGGTGATAGAGAAGCTTTGTAAATCTATGGTGTTTGTTTTGAGTTCAAAGGTCGTGGTAGTTTCAAATATTTTTTCTAATTAATGTTTTTCAATAAGTTCATGGAGAACAATATGAAATCTAATGTAGAAAGCTTTAAGTGGTGGGTTTTTTCCTACATTCATTGAGTTGTTCCATGGTGACACTTCAATCACACACTTTCTGGTTGATTCTAAGATTAATCCCTGTTATTGGTTAGAGACATTCTTTGTGAAGCTTCTAGGCTTCTTTCTTTAATCTTATATATCGTAGCTAGCTTGTTGGATTGCTAGTTGTTTAGCTTTTTGGGGCTTTTTTCCGGTCTCCATTTATTCTCCTAAAGGGTTTTTTTTCCTTTATTTGTTTGACCTGCTTCATATATTCTTTTCTACCATGGGATAAGGTCCCCTTTTCCAATATCATTCTCTTAGGAAAAAAAACCACAAAAAATACCCATATTTGTGAATTGGTTGTTAAATGGGGGGCCATGTTTTTTCGCTTGATTGACACCACGCACACTTAGTTGTACAGCCATAAATGAATACTTCGTTGTACAACCATAAATAAATACTAGGAGCGCAAAACATTCCATAAAATTATGTCCAGTAATGGTCCACGTATGTTGATCTGCAAATAAATTAAATCTATAAAGGCACTGTCGAAAGACCATGTGCAACATTTCTTTGCCTTTGAATGACAAGCTCTGAGATTGCAACCTTTCAATTGGGTTACAGTCATACCCATTAAATATTGTTGGCCCACTCTTTTGAATTGGAAAACGCCATGCCAAGCCCAGTTGATTAATTGTTCCTCATGTGGAGCCCAACTCCTTTTCTCTGCATAACAATCTGTATAGGAATGCCAAACGTGGAGAATTGTTGGCGCCTTTCTGCCTCTGAAATCATTTTGTATTTAAACATATATACAGTTAGTTATTCTGTTGCTGTAGCAGGGGAAAGAACAGAGATTAAATAAGAATGGGTAAATCCCCTTGCTATGAAAAATTGGGCCTAAAAAAAGGGTCCTGGACCCCTAATGAAGATAAGATTCTCATTGAGTATATCCAGAAAAATGGCCATGGAAGCTGGCGTGATGTTTCGAAGCAAGCTGGTTTGTATACAATATATATGTACTGCATTCATTTCATTTCCATAAAATTCAGGCATACCGGCATAGGATATCATTTAGATGGAATTGATATTCACGTGTATACTCATTGTGTCATGAATTTGGGGGGTATATATTGCATTCAAACTCGCGTGTTTATGTTGTGAAAATATGTTTAAAGTATGTTTTACATGTAAAACACATGCTTTTTTTTAACAAGTTTTTATATACGTAGTAAATGACATAGATTTTATATATTTAGATAAAAAAAATTTGGGCAAAACAAATTCTGCAATTTTCTTAGTTCTGTAAACAAGAGGAAATAGTTGGCAGAATCAAACATGTTACGTGTGAACTTAATTCATATATATTGTGAATATATACAATATGAATGTGGACAGGGCTTTTGAGGTGTGGGAAGAGTTGCCGCTTGCGTTGGACTAATTACTTAAGACCAGGTATTAAGCGAGGTCGATTCGCCCAAGAAGAAGAAAGAACCATTATTCAGCTGCATGCAATTCTAGGCAACAGGTATAACAAAATATACCATTATCTATTGGCTTAACCATATCACCGAAATATTGATTGTGAACGGTATATCTGGCCTGAGCTGTGTTGCATCCATTTTTATTTTTCACGTTTATTCACGATATACATTTTACAATTATCTACCAGTGGAAATCTCGAAGTGCTCTTGAGATCGTCTGATGGTGAACAATTTACGTTCTTAAAAGGAAGGTTCTATATAATAGCTTGCAAACCAAAAAGAAAGCGCTGGCATGATGAGCCTTAAAATAAAAATTATTTTCCTGTGCTTGCGTTTAAATATTTGTGACTCTACAGGTGGTCTACAATAGCTTCTCAGCTGCCGGGGAGAACCGACAATGAGGTCAAGAACTTCTGGAACACCCACGTGAAGAAAAAGCTGTTGCGAATGGGATTGGATCCATCCATCAATGCATCCAAATCTGAGACAAACACTGCAATAAGGTCACAAGGATCTCAGTCCTCGGCACTGACGAGGCACATGTCACAGTGGGAAAATGCAAGGCTTGAAGCTGAAGCAAGGCTCTCAAGAGAGTCAACTCTATCATCTTCATCTTCTATGTTTCTGGAAAACGACCAGGCACCCACTGACTATTTCTTGAAGCTATGGAATTCAGAAGCAGGGAATGTCTTCAGGAAGGAGGCCATCACTAAAACACTAAGAATCAACTGTAAGAACCTACATGGAGTAGATCTTGATCAGGAGCATGCCTTTTCATATACTGATACAAGTCTCCAGTTAACCTCCACCCGAATTTCATCCTTATGCTCTGGTTGCAGCTCTGATCATCTTAACATTAATCAACCCGATGGATTAAATGGCAATCAAGATAATTCTGCCGATGGGATTAGAAAGGCTAAATCCCATTATTCTTCCTCTGGTGATATGACCCGAATCCAAACAGAAACCAACAAATCCACCCATGAGGGATTCTCTTGCTGTGATGAGTTAGCCCATGGTCACGGTAATCATAATCATGACATACAGAGCTTGGCAGACCCGATCCTGGATTTCCCTTATAACAGTACTGTTCATAATAGCATTAACCCCAACAATACAATCTCCATGATGAGTGAATTGAGTACAAGTTTTCAGCAGCAGTCAGCTTGGCCATGGCAAGAATTACGGCTGGATGAGGACAAGGATGACTGGAACAATGTTTTAAATTGAGAGAGAGAGAGATGTGCCTCAATAAGATGTATTCGTAACATTACACATAACGATATCCTATATTTGGACTTAGTGATATGTTCAACTATTTCATCGATGTAATCAATGTCTTTTATGTGTTGGTTGTTCTGTAAGTGTGATTGAGCTCAAATTTTAGGGCATGAAGATGTCTTCTAATGGATTTTCTTAATATTTTAGAAAAAAGATTAAGCGTGTTATAATCTTATTAATCATGGATGTATTATTTTAAAGACTTGGATTAAATCATGTGTTATTCATCAATCAAATAATATTATTTTTTTAGATTATTAAAATATTTAAACACTTTTAATAGTTAAATTTCATATTTAATAACATATTTTATTAATTAGCATATTGTTGTTGAGGATGTGGATCTTCAAGTCTGAGCTGCTTCTTGAGGTGGAAGAGAAGATATGAAAAGAAAAACAGGATCCGTGAGATCTAATTAATCAAGACCTGCAGTTGGGGGAACATCCTTTTGAATGGGAAGAGAAAGAAGATGTTGGAGAAGGGTCTATTCCGGTTCTGGATGAGTTCTTGAAGCCATGTAAGGTGGAGGGAATTAATGATTTACCTATTGTAGAAGAATTGGTGGATAGGAAGCATTATTTGTTGGGTTTGCAAAAACTGGAAAATGGAAGAAATACTGAGAGACCAGGTTTGAATGGACTGAAGGAGGAGACCTTTGGGTCTTTGGATCCTTTGACTCTAAAGCTGATTTTATCCTCTATTGACCAGGCAATTATGGAAGGGTGGATTTGCAGTAATTTTGATTCGCTATCTTGGGTGTTATTGACTCTCTGGTACATAAGACTTAGTTTGTTGAAAGACATTCAACATTCTCAACGTTGGACAAGGGTTTTTGTTTGGGGCTCAGGCATGATCTGGAATATGGTCCCTTGTTGATTCTAAGCAGACATATCTACCTGATGTGAGCTCTGCCTTCCTCTAATCAGCCTGAAACGTAGAAATGCTCTTAAATTCATGTTTATATGCTTCTTTGTTGGTATTATGAATGATGGGAATTGGTACTTCTAGGATGTAATGTTTTTTACAAACTTGTTTCCTGTTCTGGAAAAAAATGATTTAGTCCAGCACTCTCAATTTCATGACCTCTTGTGCAAGGGCGAAATGGAAAAAAGGACGTTATTGCTGGTCTGGTTTTGCATGTTTGGTTGGATGGGATCCAAGATGGCATTCCTTGTGCCAAATTTACGCGATTTTAACATAAGGAAAAAGAAGTTTTTCATTGTCTCAATCTGTTATAAATTTACATCCTTTTGGTTGTGGGGTTCGATTTTATACTCTTCTGCAGGGCGAAAGAGGACAAAGGAAAAGACAAGGTCTTTGGATCACCTTTAGAGCGACATTTTCTGGCTTCCAGTTTGCTGAAGGTATGCCAAATGGGGAATAGCCGTTTTTACCAGGGTCTAGATTTTTTGCATTTGAAGGTCGTGGCTTCTTGGATTTGATCTTGGCTCCTCCTCCCAGGGGGATCACATGTTGTTTAATGTCATCCACTGATTGGATGAGTTGGTGCCTATCCTAGGCTATTTCAAATTTGATGTTTGTTCATTGGACATTTAGTTGTCTCCACTTGGTAGTTGGGTGATTCGACTGGATTTTATGACATCTGTACTTTCTACCTATTGTCTTCCTCTTTTGGGGTGGAACACTGATGTTTCTTTGGGTTTTGGAATGTTGGCCATTTATTATGGACACTACTTTTTGTTGCTTTTGTTTTAGTTACCTGAGGGGGTTGTTTTCTTGAGAAGTCCTGTTTTGATTTTAAAACTAGAAATGGTTGTTTATGTAGGTTTTGACTGGTTTAGCCCTACTCTTTTCAGTCGTTGGGTTTCATTCTTGGATGTAATCTGCTTCTTTAGTGTTTTGGTAGTGATTAGTTTAATTGGAATTTCCTTTGGGGATCCGGGCTCCCTTGTCCCTGGGGCTGGTCTTAAATTTGGGTTCTTCTTTTGTATTTGTTTTCACTATTTTACTGTTGGTTTGTGGTGTCCATCAAAAAAAATTTATGGAGACCTGAGCCTTCATTTATGCCCATGCTGGTTTTGTATCCAATCAAATATTAGGTTGGTAATCTCATTATGGGCTTTGTTGGGTTTGAGTCTTTTAAGGACTCTAACGGTTTTTTTTGAGACTTGGGATTCTCTTTTTATTAGTTCAAGTTGGTTTTCAGTCCAATTAAAATTGGTTGGTCCCTGAACCTATCAATTATGAGTGTTGTTCTTTTCATTGTTGTTTCGTCTTGGGCAGTTCCTTTTTATTTCCTTAGTGAGCTATATAACTTTTGCTATCTTGTGTATATCAGGAGAGACCCAAACCTCCTGATGTGTTTAGGTTGGGTTCCACACTAGCTTAAAAGTGGGTTTACCTTAATCAAAACAAATTTTATTTTTGATTTTTTTAATCTATATGTTGATTGGTAATTTTTTTTAAATGTTACTAAAAAAGAGAAAATAATAAATACTACATCAGCCCATACAAGTGGTATTTATTTTCTTAAGCTTTACTGAAATGAAAATCAATGTATTACTTTTAGGAGTGGTTCAAAGTATGGAGAAGTATCCAGCTCCAACATAGATACATGAGTTATCTCTATAGTTAGATAAAATCCGAATATGAATTTTTGGTTGGCAAAGTTCCTATCTATGGCTTGATGGTTAGAAAACACTTTTATAGTTACAATTTTGTTAATTGATTTTTCAATACGCACCTCACCCACTATCTTTTGGATTTTTTCATCATTCTATGTACCCTCTTCACCCACCTTAGCCTCTTTCATCCTCATTAAAATTATAGAAAATTGCTGTTTAAGTACTGACTAGAATACTTATTGCATGATTTGTTTCTTAGTTCAATAAATCCCCCATGCCCAACATGGATTTTGATGAAATATATACCTATTATAACTTTTCTATTATCTTTTTGAAAGGCTATAGCCACAAATTTACCTCTTATATATATATATATATATATATATATATATATATATATATATATATATATATATATATATATATATATATATATATATATATATATATATATATATATATGTAAAAGAGGTAAATTTGTGGCTGTATATATATTGGGAATTATTATTAAATTAATCTTATGTTATAATTTCAATAGATTGTCCCAAGCCTCTAAAAAGATATTTCTCTATCACACAAACATACCCCTTAAATTGGCATTCACTATGTCCACTTCAATACCACCTTTGTCATGAGTTTAGTCAAGATTTTTTGTTATCTATTTGTATCAATTATTTTAATTAGTTGCATTACAAATCGACTATCTATACTAGTAAGATTCTCTTCCATTATTATTTTATCTTACTTTGGATTGTAAGAGAAAATGCTTTTCATAGTTTATATTTAACCATCAAGACTTAGTTTGAACCTATTATGTATGGAGATTCAATTTTTTGTGTATTCATTATTATAGAAAGTGAATTGCTATAGTAGAACAAAATAAACCTCTTAAACAACGAACGCTACGTCTTATTTTTTATGAAGAAAACATTTACACAATCTTAATAAATAGAAGATTTTGATCCAATACAAATTCTTTAAAATAGATTATAAATAATACAAAACAAATATTTAAAACAAAAAGCCTTATCCTATCACAAGATTCAACTTTAAAACAATATTTTAAAGCCACATAAATTAGTAACTTTTTCTAACACACCCCTTAATTTCTACCACGAACTGATTCAACATCTAAAATGCCCAATTGTTGTCTTAGATGTTTAATACTCTCTATAGCTAATGTGTTTGTGAATGTCTTCCAACTGGTCTTTAGATCTATGAAATTCCAAACTGATTTCTCCATTGTTTAGCAATTCTCTGATGAAGTAATACTTGTTGTCAATATGTTTTTTTTTTAATAAAAAACATGATTCTTTAATAGTGTGATTGGTGATTTGTTATCACAAAATATGTGTGTAGAGTTTTCCTATTTATGCAATACATCTATTAACATTCTCTACATCCAAATTACTTGACATGTTGTTGATGTTGTTGCCATATACTTTGCTAATGCTAATGAAATTGTCAGCATAGATTGCTTCTTTGATGCCCATGAAACCACACCTGTGCCAAAATAAAAAATATATCAATATGTACTCTTCATATCATCTGTGCTACCTAAAATCATTATCATTATATCTAATCAAATCAAAAATATTAGTCTTGAAATATAATATTCCATATCCTATTATTCCTACAACATATCTAAATATTTTCTTCCCAACTTGCTAGTGTGAGTCTTTTGGTGACACCATAAATATTGAAACTAAACTAACTACATACATAATATCAGGATTAGTAGTTATGAGGTACATCAAACTTCTAATGAGTCTTTTGAACACTATTGGATCAACATCGGATCCCTTACCTTCTTTATTGATTTTTGGTCTTGTTGCAACAAGAGTTGGTGGTAGATTAGAGTTCACCATATTCAATCATCTCAACACATCCTTGGCATACTTATATTGACAAATAAATATAACACTATATGATTCAACAACTTCAATGCCCAAAAATTATTTCATTAATCCTAAATCGATCATTTCAAATTTTTTCTTCATCGTTGATTTGAACATGTCTACACAAAAAATTTAGTAGAGATTAAGTCATCAACATATAAAAGTACAATCAAAATCTAACCTTTCTTGTTGATTTTTATATACAATGTAGGCTTACAACAACTTATATTGAATCGATTGCTTATCAAGTATGATTTAATATGACTATACCATGCTTTTAGTGCTTGTTTGAGACCATAAAGGGCTTTTTTTAATCTGTATACCTTATCTTCATTTACATGTACTTCATAACTTGGTTGTTATTCCACATATACTTCTTCTAAAACATGATTCAAAAAATTTGATTTGACATCTATTTGGTAAACCTTCCAATTACATTGTGCTATTATGGATAAAACAATTATAGTTGTGTTAAGTCTTGCAATTGGTGAAAATGTCTCATTATAATCAGTTATATGTTGTTGAGAAAAACTTTTTACTATTAACCATCCTTTATACTTATAAAATTCTCCTTCTACATTGAACTTTGTCTTATAGACCCATTTGACTCCTATATTATTTATACCTTCAAGTAAATCTAGTAGTTCTCATGTTTCTTTTTTTTGATAGAATCCATCTCTTTATTCATAGCCTTGATCCAATGTGTTGGAGAGTTTTAGTGATGTCATGAAGGTGTCTTGGTGAGTGGATTAAGTGCCTTGATAGTCTAAGTGATAATGACAAACTGTGCAAAGTACTTGTCCTAGTATGCTTGAAGGAGGCTTGGTTGATCTTCAATGTTGGCATGATAGAGATTTTCAAGGATAAGTATGGTGATATGATAATGTGCAAGTGGTACTAATAAATTTCAATAATGATTAGAGATCATGTGTATATGTGTGGAATTCATCCAATTCATCATTATTATCATCTAAACATTTTTGGTCTAATGGTATAAAATATGAGTAGGCAATTTGTTGACATCACCATTGCCATGTGTAGATGAGTTAGCGGGAGTTGGTCATATTTTTATGATCAAATTAGTCCATAATTTCAATGTGCAAAGTCTCAAGTCTATTGATGAATGTCAAAAAAATATATTCAAGTATAAATTTGGGCTCTTATGCATTTTGATAATGCTTTCCAATACTTAGCCAAATTTATAAAGTGGCAATAAAAATTGAGTAGGTATTTTGATGGTGACATATCTCATACATGTGGATGTTTTAGGTGAAGGTAATCATATGGGTTTGTTCATTTTTTTGCCTAGTTTATTCGGATTATCTTTTAGGTTAAGCACTTAAGCATGATAAAAGCTATGCATGTTCAAAGTTGGTCTTTACAAATAGTTTTTGACATAGTTAGATCTATGAACAGATAAATCTAAGGAGGTATTTTAATGTCTTCATACCTCACATGTTTGAGAGTTACAAGAGAAGATTGAAACATAATTATTTTTTCCTATGTGAGGAGATCATATGGCCTAAATTTTATAACATGTTTTTTGAATGAAGCAAAAAATATGAAGGTGCAAGGTTGACCTTACAGATAGATTTCAAAGGTCCCCATACTTATTCTATTTTTCCCGATGTTAAAAATTAGGACTAGATGGAGATATAATGGCTTATGGGAAATTTTAAAGTGAAGATATATGGTACTTATTAGGTTAAAGAGGTCAAAGTTTTCATTGGTTAATAGAGATATAAATTGAGCTTCTTCTAAGATCCAATGGTACATAGGTGATCAGACAAGATTGATCTAACAGTGCATATGCAATGAAATGATAAGAAGTACACAATGTTTAATAGTAAAAATGACTAGAAGACATGTGAGGGTACTGAGTGTCATGATCATGGGGGTTCTAAGTGAGATTGAATGGTGAATATTATAATAAAAG
This sequence comes from Torreya grandis, assembly GCA_037957365.1. Classification (NCBI taxonomy): domain Eukaryota; kingdom Viridiplantae; phylum Streptophyta; class Pinopsida; order Cupressales; family Taxaceae; genus Torreya; species Torreya grandis. Next base: position 255,259 of record JARHVA010008224.1, read on the forward strand.
GACCTAGTTGATCCTCAGAGATCAACGATGCATATTGAGTCAATATTGCAAGATTGTATGAGATGAGGTTAACTATTCAAAGTTTAACATTCGGTAGTGGTGCACTATGAGTTAAAGGTAAATACTCATATGTTAAGATCACTGGTACATATTTGATCTAAATTAGTGAGAATACGAGATGATATCATGGTGACTGAAGTTTAACTATGACCATTTGAATTCAAATATTTAAATTTAATAAAGGAAAAACTAGTGTCTAGTTTTTGAGCCATAACTCTCGATCTATGCATAATTTGAGCATATAGTAAAAAAAATGTATAGAGGACTTCAAGTCATATCTATAAATATTTATTTAAATATCATAAAATGTGTATAGTCAAAGATATTAAGGCTTAAAGTTGATTACATTTTTGTATATGTATTACAAGTGACCTGAGAAGATTATTCAAGCTTGTTTTGATGTTGTTTCAATATATCTTGATGAATTGGATATTGAGAAGTTTTAAATAATCTATATGGATCATTTGTATAGAGCTTAGAGGTATTATTAATCTATCTTGAGTATGAACAATGCTTAAGAAGTTGACTGTGTGTTCGTTCATGGTGTCCTTATGAATCGAGATAATGTTTGAGTTGATTGAGCTTGCAAAAAAGAGTGAAATGATGATTGTAAGAATTTTATAATGATAAAGGGGTCATATGGAGTGGGCCTATGCTTTTGGAAGTGGTCTTATGATCTTTTTTTTCTTGATGATGTGATAAATGGGTGAATAGTTCTCCATGAGACCTATAAGAGCTACAAGGGCCTAATTGAAAGGTGTAGCTACCTGAGTGTGACCCATAGTTACTATAGATGACCTATGTGGATGGTATTGATCAATGTATAAATGAGATAGATTCATTAAGGGTTAAATCATGCCTATTGGCTTACCAAGATGGTGATGATCATGATCGATCTATAAATAGTAAAACCAAATGTGATGGTTTCTAGACTTGTAAGAGACTTGGATGAGGTTTGTGCATGTGAGAATTATGGAGTGAAATAAATGGTGGGTAATTAGTGGATGAGTTGAATATTATAACAAATGAGGACTATGTGTATGATCTATAGGTCATAATTTTATTGATATAATAGTACTCTTACAGATTGAGTGTGAGTGAAGGTGAAGAGTGGTAATCATAGGTCCATCATCAGGTGTTGAAGACATTAGTTCAAAGGTGAATGTGTTTGTAGGTGTTATTTTGGAAGATAAATATCTAGGGGGTTACATCCTCCTTGCATGGTGAAACTTTATAAAGGTTTAGTTGTTGTTGTATCTTAGCTAGACATGTGTCGTAGCACCTTGTGGGATTATAGTCTCACTAAATAAGGGATTGTTGTTCTTTAATTATTTTTAGTTGGTCTAAATTTGTTCTTGATTTTATATAATAGTAGTCCAATTACAAGTTATAATGGTTTTTCTACCCCATGATGGTTTCCCACATATGTCATGTGTTATGTGCTTAATCTTGCATTGTCTCTCTTATTCATTTATATAAATGATGTGTATGTTTTATGAATACTTGTGGTAATTTTGAAAGGATTGGAACTAAATTTAAATTATCTAGACTCACTTAGTCACCCCCCTTAGTAATTGTACTTTTAACAATTGGTATCAAAGTAGGTCCTTTGGTAAAGGCTTGATAGCTTGATGGTGATCTAAGGTATAATATGGGTAGTCATCAAGGAGGATTTTCTACTAAACAAGAACTGATGTTTAATGGTCCCAATCATATTTTTTTGAGTGAAGGATGAGGATCTACATCATGTCCCTAGGGTTTGACATTTGGAAATCTATTGTGGATGGCTATGTTTTTCCTAATACTCCTCCATCTAATACTATAGACAATAATTTGGTTGAGAATAATTATAAGGAAATGAGTACCATCACTTGTGGTCTTATAAATATTGAGTTCACCAAGGTAATCCTTTACAAATTTACTAAAGAGATATGAGACAAAATTTAGATCATTTATGAAAGAGATTCAAAGTTCAATCTTGCTAAGTTAAAACTCACAGAAGGCAATTTGAAAGTCTCAAAATGAAAGAAGATTATGTGGCATCCTTCTAGTAGAGAGTTGATGAGATTGTGAACATCATCAGAAGTCTTGGATAGAACCTTGAATAGGCTACTATATTTAAAAATTTTATTAAGGTCTCTATCCCTCAAGTTTGATCCAAAAGCATCTGATATAGAAGAAATTATTGATCTTACTAAATTGAATATGGGTCAATTGCATATCACCCTTACTACTTATGAGATGAGGATAAATGATGATATACCACTGAAGAAGGAAGTAACATTCAAGATAGAGATGAAGCCTAAGAAGAAGTTCCAAGGTAGGAAACTCAAGGAAGGTGACATTTTTTATATTGATGATGATGAACTAATTGATTTATTTACAAGGAAATTAAAAATAGGTTCAAGAAAGTATAAGGGTAAGCTACCATTCAAATGCTTCAATTGTGGAGATATAGGACATTTTTATAGAAAATACCCTCATAAGCATGATGATGAAGAGCATGATGAAAACCAATTTGAAGACAAGAAGACATACATATCTTATAAGAGGAAGAAAGGTTTTAGAAAGTTTGACAACAAGAATATGTTCTTTAAGAACAAGACGAGTCTCTACACTAATAAAAACTATAGCTCATCATACGAGAGTGAAGATAGTTACTTAGAGTGTGATCATGAAGATAATCATCATGTTGAAGATGAAGCCATGTTCATGGCTGAGGAAGGTAGTTGCTCACTTCAAAAGGAGTCTACTTGGAGTGATTGAGATGATGATGAACATGAGATGGACTATGAGACTACTTTGAAAATTGATTTTGAAGAATTGAAGATTGAGAAGAAAATCAACTAGAAGATGGAATCTAAACTCAAAGACTATGAAGATCATTTCAGTGTGCTTAAAGCAATAATGAATGAAAACACCAAGGAACATGAATATGTTATTAAATATATTAGTTTTTAATTGTAAATTCTATCTGCAAACCTAAAATCCAAAGAATATGAATATTCAAGGTATGTAATTGAAATAAATCATTGAAATCTGAGTTAGAGAAGACATCTAGTAAGGTGAAGTCGTTTATGAGATTTGAAAAGAGCTCAAGTGATCTAGATAATGTTCTGAGTTGTCATAATCATGTTATTGATATAACTAATCTTGGATATTTAGAAGAACAAAAGAATGTAACTCAATATAAGATGAAGACTAATGTGAACAAGGACAATCATACTTTGAAGGTAAATAATTAGACAAGGAATGAAGGTGCTAGAATAATATGGAAAAATTAGATCAAACAGCTAAATGCCATGAAGTATGCAAGTTTCAATGGTTATTGTTACACATGTAATCAATTTGGACATAAAGATAGAGAATAGAAGAGACATATTAGAAATGAGTTTGCATGGAACTATTATGGGGGTCATCAGTTAAAAGGTGTGAATAAAGTCAAGTGTTTCAAGTGTCTTGATGTGGGACACTTTGCAAATCATTGTCCATATAAGATTATACAAGGCAAGTTCTTTCCCAAAAGAGGAAGTTTTTTTATTTCTCATGACATATGGCACCTTTCAAGGTTCCATCCAAACAAGGTAAGACAAACTATGTTTTCATCAAGGAGTATTACTTACTATAACTATGAGAAGATTGGTCACATTGCTAGATTTTACAAGAAAAGGTCATCAAGTCAAAATGAGTTCAATAAGGCTCGTAGAGTGAAAAGAAGAAGGAAAGTTAACTCATGGAAGCCAAAGGTGTTATGTATGAGTCATAATGAGATTTTAGGTCGAAGTGATCTATTTTTTATGATGGATAATGCTTCAAATGTTGAATAGTGCCAAGGGCTCTCATTGTCTGTTCATGTTGTGAATGAAGAGACCAAGGTCAAGAAAAAGACCAAGGTACTAGTTGAAGCTAGTTCTGAGGTAAGTATGGATCTAAATGATCCTACTACTATTGATAAATTTTCATTCAAAAAACATCAATTGTTAGTGACTAGTGATGAGGTTCCAAGCTATAAGCAAAATACTACAAATGAAAAGGTATGTTATGAATCTTTGTTATCTCCATGTATTTTCAATCTAATTTTATAAAAGGAACCAATTTTTATTATTTATATTGAGAATAATAATAAAATAAGTGAGAAACATTATAGATATAAGAGGATTGTAGTGGTTACTAAGGAGATGTGGGTCACTCCTAGCTTCACTTTATTTTAGAGCATTATAGTACAAAGGATGTCTCTGTCTATGCTTCTTAAGCGACTTCTTTCAATGGAGAATCAAGTGTTGATGTAGTGTTATTAAAATGGTCTTATAAGGCTAGATATGAGTGTTTTTATTTGGATCAGGTATGTCTAGGTCGAATATATGTTGTGGTGATATCAGAGTGATGTCATGATGTTGATAGTTATATATGGTCAATTTGTAGTGTGAGATTGAAGGTTTTCAGATGGAATAATGATTTTATTTCAATTTCAAGAATATTTTAATTCTTATAAAGGTATTTTTACCTTATTATATCTTTTTCCAGGTCATTTTGTGGTCTGAAGGTTTGTTTATGTCAAATTAGATATTTTTGTTTACTCTCGGGCTTCCCAATTTATGCTTAAGAGTATGCAGGTCCTAAAATGGCTTATAGAATATATGGGTTCCCAAAGGTATGGAGGCTCATTTTTTGTTTCAAAAATGTGTGATGGTTGTCTCTAAGTGTGCAAGATTTTTTAGAGGTGTGTGTTGACCAGAAGGAGGTTTGTTGACCTTACTTATTTTGAGTTTTTAGGGTTTTGGGCTCTTTATGAAAAGTGGACTACCTTATTATTTGAATTATAAGGCTTATTAATAGATTTTTTAGTTCAAATGGTTTGTCATATCATGTTTCACTTATATTTAAAGGTTTGTAGTTCTCAAATTTTTCATGTTTTTATGAAAATGGAGGCCTAATTGATATGTTGGTTTGTGAAGGAATTATATTACATAGGTTGATCTAGGGGTTGAAATTTGGTGTAATTAAGGGAGAATATGAGATTGTTCTAGATATGAATTTTTAGGTCTTCAAATTTTGTCTACTAAATTTTGTGTGCTCTACAAGTTCTAAGTAGAGCTACAACGAGTCTAAAGAGGCCTAGTATGAATATTTGATGTTTTTGCTCATTTTTTCCAATAGATCAAGGTATGTATGTTTCAAAGAGAGTTCTTATTTTATAGTATGTTTCCTATTTAGTGAGTGGCATGAAGTTTTATTAGTGTTCCTTGAGGTGGTTTTAGAGAGAAGCCTAGTAAGCCTATATGGTGGTTCTTCTTGGTGTGTGGAGATTTAAATATTATCAAGAGGTAAAATTGATAAAAAATACTAGGGAGACTCCCTCTCAAATGTTTTTTAGTGAGTTCAATTAGTTTTTCATATTTTTTTGTGTTCTTTCTTCATTGGTTATAGTTTTTGGTTGAAGAGAGTGTTGGCATGGAGCAAGAGGAAGGTGTTAAGACAAGAAGAATAGGGTCAAGGTAAAGGGGAGTATGTATCATCTTTATAGGTGGCACTCTTATATTGATGGTGTTTTCAAGTCCTTAGGATTAGTTGGTTCCCATTTTGTCATTGTGTCAAAGGGGGACAAAGTTCCTATTATTGGAGTTCTTGAAGAGAAAGAAGGAAGGTGAGGTATATAATGTGTGTTGACATCAATGATAAAGGGCAAGATTATTGGAAAGTTATCAATGATGTCACAGTGATGTCATGAAGGTGTCTTGGTGAGTGGATGAAGTGCCTTGATATTCTAAGTGATAATGACAAAGTGTGCAATGTGTTTGTCCTAGTATGATTGAAGGAAGCTTGGTTGATCTTTAATGTTGGCATGGTTAGAGACGTTTAGGGATGAGTGAAATAATTTAAGCATGTACAAGGAGTACTATAAAAAGTCAAAAATGATTACAGAGGTTGTGTACATGATTAGAATTCATCTGGCTCATCGTTATTCTCATCTAGACATTTTGGGTCAAATGACAGAATATTTGAGTAGGTAGTTTACTAACATCACCATTACCACCTATGGATGTCTAAAGGGGAGTTGGTCACATGGTTCTGATTACATTAGTCCCTATTTTCTAGGTGTAAAGTCTCAAGTCTAATGATTAAGTGTGATAAAATATATGCAAGTACAGAGTTGGGTTCGTAGGCATTTTGATAGTGTTTTCTCATACTTAGCCAAATTTGTAAAGTGGCAAGAAAAGCTACATGGGAATTTTGATGGTGGCATATCTCATACATGTGGATTTTTTAAGAGAAGGTTATCATATGGTTTATTTAATTTTTCACCTAGTTGATTGTTTTTATCTTTCAATTCAAGCACTGAAGTGTGATAGAACCTATGCATGTGTAATTTTGGTCTTTCCTGATAGTTCTAAACATAGTTGGCTCTATGAATAGATAAATCTAAGGAGAAATTTTAATATCATTATATCTCACACATGTGAAGGTTATAGGATTAGATTGACACATGATTAGATTCTTTTATGTGAAGATATCATATGGTCCAAGTTTTAGATCATGCACTTGAGCGAAGCAAAAGATATGAAGGTGCAAAGTTGACCTTATAGACAGATTGTAAAGGTCCTCATACTTAGTCTATTTTTCATAATGTTAAAGATTAAGACCAAATGGAGGTCTAATGAATCGCATGTGATCATACTATGAATATATATAGTGCATATCAATTCAAAGTGGTTAAAGTGTTTTCTGGTTAACATAGATATAGATCAAGCTTCTTTTAAGATCTAATGATGCGTAAATGATCATTCAAGATTGATCTAATGGTGCATATGTAGTGAGATGATAATAAGTGCATGATGTTTAGCAGTAAAAGTACTTAGAAGGAACACAAGGGTGTCAAGTGTCATGATCATGGGGGTTTTGATCAATATCAAATGGTGAGTGTTATAAGATAAAGACATGGCTGATCTGTAGAGATCGACAATGTGCATTGAGTCAATATTACAAGATTGCACAAAATGAGGTCAAATATTTGATGTTTAACATTTGATAGTGGTGTGCTATGAATTAAATGTCAAATTTCATATAATAATATTTATGGTTCATATTTAATCTAAAGTAATGAGGACACAAGATGATATCATGGTGACCAAAGTTTAATTGTGATCGTTTGAATTTAAATATTTGAATTTAACAGAGGAAAAACTAGTGTTTGGTTTTTGAGCCATAACATTTGATCTCTACATAATTTGACCATGTAGTAAAATTAAATCTTGTAGAGGACTCCAATTTGTATCTAGAAATATTAATTTGAAAATTTGAAAGTGTGTATAGTCAAAGATATTGAGGTTCAAAGTTCACTGTATTTTTTTATATGTCCTGCAAGTGACCCGAGAAGACTATTCAAGCTTGTTTTGGTGTTGTTTCAGTATCTATTGATGAATTGGATATTGGGTAGATCTTTATACTATATATGGATAATATGTATAGAGTTTGGAGGTGCAATCAATCTATCCTAAGTATGAACAATGCTTAAAAATTTGACTGTGTATCCGTTCATATTGTCCTTATGAACAAGGCTAATGTTTGAGTTGATTGAGCTTGCAAAGAAGAGTATAATGATGATTGTAAGCATTTTATAATGATAAAAGGGTTATTTGGAGTAGACATATGCTTTTGGAGGTGGTCTTATGATCTTATTTTACTCGATGATGTGCTAAATAGGTGATTAGGTCTCTATGAGACCTATAAGAGCTATAAGGACCTGATTGAAAGGTGTAGCTACTTAAATGTGACCCATAATTACTATGGCCAACCTATGTGGATGGTAATGAGTTATGAATTGATGAGATATATTCTTTAAGGTTTAAGTCATGCCTATTGGCTGACCAAGATGATGATGATCATGTTTACTCTATAAATAGTGAAACCAAATGTGATGGTTTATAGACTTGTAATATAATTGGATGAGGTGTGTGCATGTGATAATTTTGGAGAAAAATAAATGGTTGATACTAAGTGGATGAGTTGAAGATCAGAATAGATGAGGACTATATATATAACCTCTAGGTCATAATTCTATTGACAAAATAATGCTCTCATAGATTGAGTGTGAGTGAAGGTGAAGACTGATAATAAGAGGTCCATCATCAGGTGTTGAAGACATCAGCTCAAATATGGATGTGTTCATAGGCGTTGTCATGAAATATTGACATCTAGGGGGTTATATCCTCCTTGTAAGGTGAAACATGGTAAAGGTCTAGTTTTTATTGTAGCTCAGCTAGACAGGTATGGAAGCACCTTGTGGAATTTTAGTCTCATTAAATAAGGGATTGTAGTTCATTGATTAGTTATAGGTGGTCTAAATTTTTTCTTGTTATTATAGGATATTAGTTCAATTGCAGGTTCTAGTGGGTTTTCTCCCCCAAGAGGGTTTCCCACATATGTCATGTGTTATGTGCTTGATTGTGCATTGTCTTTTTCACTCATTGCTATAAATTATTTCTATGTTTTATGAATGATTATGGTAATTGATTAAAATTTTGAAAATATTGGAACTCAACTTGAATTATTTAGGCTCACTAATTCACTATAACCAATAAATATACCATTTTCACCTTTATCATCTAAATTTATTCTAATTTCATTTGGCACATATGTATATGCCATAATCCCAAAAATATTAAGTGAGATACACTGTACTATATGTCACTCCATGTTTCCTTTAAAAAAAATTTGTAACACTCTTTGTAGGACATCTATTTAAAATATAAACTACACATGTAGCTACTTTTGCCTAGTATGCATTTGACAAGTGTTTGGCCTTCAACATGCTTCTGGCCATATCCATGATTGTTTTGTTCTTATTGTCTCTAGCATGATTCTATTTTGTGTATCTTGTATTAAACTATTTATTAATTCTATGATACATACAAAAATATAGAAACTCATTTGAAGTGTATTCACCACCTCTATCTACTCTAAGTACCTTGATGTATAAACCAATATATTTTCAACCATTACTTTGAACTCTTTCAAAATTCTAAATGCTTTCAATTTATGTTTGATAAAATATATCCAAGTTTTCCTATTAAAATCATTAATGAATATTAAAAAAAATATAAACTTTCTCCTAATGTTGGACTCTGCATAGGTTGACATATTTAAGTATGAACAAACTCTAATGGTGTCTTTACTCTGTAAGACACTTTTGTTTGAAAACTTTTCATGTGTTGTTTTCATAAAATATAACTCTCAAATGAACTTGATGGTTACTTAATTGGTGGTAATCCTCTCACCATCTACTTCTTTTGAAATAAACTCAAACCTCCAAAATGAAGATATCCATACCTTAAATTCCATAACCATGTTGGATCTAAATGGGATGCCTTACAATTTACCTCAGGTTCTTATTATTTTGACTTTTCACTTTTTATTTGAAGTGGGAACATTTGATTTGTAGTCATCTCAATCTTTTCAATCAACCTGTCACTTGGAGCTATGTCTAGTATAGTGCACAAATTATCTTTGAATGACACTTTGTAACCTTTCTACACAAGTTATCCAACACTCATGAGATTATGCTTCAAATCTGACACAAAATAAACATTTGAAATGTATTTTCTCTCACCACGTTTGGTGAAAATGTTAATCACAGCTTTACCCATCACTAATACTTTATTATCATTGCCTAACTTGATTTTTGACTTCATAAAACTGTCTAAGCTTTCAAATAAATTTATGTTTCCTATCATATGATTACTGCATCCACTATCTAAAAAATAAATATCACTAAAACTCTCTTGAGCAACATGATATGTAATGAATATTGACTCATAATTACTTTTAGATACATCAGAAAAAAATGCATTTTATTTACTCTCATTCATGTTTTTCTCCATCACTTATATGCATAATGACCAAACCTCTTGTAATAATGACACTGAAAATTGGATTTATCATACTTCTGAGAATACTCATGAGACTGGTTGTGCTCTCTAGAACTATAAGTATTAAAACTCTAATTCATCTTTGCACCTTGAACTGGACTAATCCATCCACCTCTATGATTATTATTTTTGCCTCTGTATATGAAGCTTTATCATCCTCTTCCTTTAGTTATGCTAAAAGAAACTAGTCATTTAAAAGCATTATCTAAAGAGGAAGTATTGTTCTTATTCATTCTTTATTCATGAGATAATAGGGACTCAATCAACTCATCTACAAATAGTTGTCTTATATATTTAGTTTCTTCAATAGAAACAATAATATAATCAAATTTACTATGCAGACTTATGAGAATCTTTTTCGTAACCTTATGAATAGATATTTTTTCTCCATGCAATCTAATTTGATTAACTACATTCATGACTTGAATGAAAGATTGGTTTATGGACTCTGAATCTCTCATCTCTACATTCTCAAAATTTCTCTTAAGAGACTTTAATTTAAAAACTTTACCATAGTGGTTCCCTAATAAGTTGTTTCCAGAATATCCTATGCCCTCTTGGAATTAGTTGTTGCTACAACCCTTGAGAAAATAAACTCATCCATTGCCTATTGAATAAAAGTACGACTTTTACATCTTTATTTTTATTTTCTCTAAATTGGTCCTTCTCTACTTGTGTCAACCCATGGTAGGCTACCTGATCTGCAGGCTTTACGAATCCGTTCTCCACTAGATTCCATACATCTTGTAAACAAAACAACATTTTCATTTTAATTGACTAAAATCATAATTTTTATCTGTAAAAGTTAGAATTTGAGGTTGAGTGACAATATTATTTGCTGCCATGATTTGCTACAATGAATCGATTCGGTATTTCTCCTTCTTGATGACAATAATTAGGCATCTCCACACGATCTACCTATTTTCAGCAGGGTAATCGGCAACCTCCTTCAATCTAACTTTAAATTTTTGTGCTCTATCTTCTTATCTGCTGTTTTTGTTTTTTGCTATTTTTGGACTGTTGCACTGCTTTAAAATAGTGAAGACTACTCTTTCTATTCCCATGACAAATATGTTGCTTAGCTGCTCTTCTCCTAAGGCCAGCTGCTTACTATTCTCCAACCTGGGTTCTGCCTGACTTGTGCACTGCACTGCTCCTTCCTCTTGACGTGCATTGTTCAACTAGCTGCCAGCTACCTACTGCTCACCAATGACTGCCGCTCTTCCAATTTATTCAACGTGGATGCTGACTGTAAGCTCATTCTCTCCTACGCTTCTCCTCTCCCTGCGCTCTGATACCACACTGTAGAAAGTGAATTGGTGGAACAAAACAAACTAAACCTCTTGAACAATGAAAGCCATGGCTTATTTTTTATCAAACTTCTTTCTGATGAAGAAAATCAATAGACAGCCTCAATAAATAGAGGAGTTCGATCCAATACAAACACTTTAAAACAGGTTATAAATAAGGCAAAACAAAAAAAAAAACAAATATTTAAGATAAAAGCCTTATCCTATCGCAAGCTTCAGCTTTAAAATAAGCTTTTAAAACCGTAGAAATTAATAACTTTTTCTAACACTTATGTTGTGTAACTTTGATTGTTCACTTTCAATGACTTTCTGCTTTATTAAAACATACATTTTATTTTTGTGATTTCTAATAATACTAATGTAGTTGGAATTTAGCGGGTCTTTACAAATGGAATGACAACAATGCCTATTCATGAAATGAAATCTAGTCTTCAAGAATTTTGCAGTAAGTTATTTTCTGTGTTTTATTATGGTGGCCATGACAAAATAAAGATGCTATTTTTTTTAGCTATCATATATCCTTCATTAATGCAACTTGAAGGAGGCCTACTAAGAGAGGAGGATTTAAAAATATAATTTTGCATGGAAATATACAAGAAAGAAGTTAATCAAGAAAGGAGAAAATTCTTCGACCTTGATTTTGAGTATGAAGAACAATGTGGAATATCGATGGAGACCAATGGAAAAAGTTTTTATTTTTTCCCGACCAAGCAACAAGGTTATATTAATGAAAACAAAATCATGCTCTAACCATAAGCCTAATCCTAGCCGGTAATCAAAATTAACCCCTGGTTGGAAACCGACTTTTTCTTCATTGTATCTGCCATCGGAAAGGTCGTTGTAATTCTTCCGGAGGCCCACATGGCATTCTTCACCACGATAATTCTCATTTACCTCCTTAGAATCAACGACTCCCTCTAGGAAGAAAGGCAAAGTGATAGACAAATCCAAAATTATGTCGTGAAGCCCTGCGTTCAAAAGAATTTGTGACATCCGAGAGGTCACTGTTTTTGCTTTTGTTACCATCAAAGGTCTAGATATGGCAATGGGACTGGGAATCGATTCCCTGGCTCCGCTATTTCCTGTTGATGTGGGTGTTCCATTATTTCTTAATTTCATTATACGTTTTGCTGGTAGTCTCCCTCCTATCAGAGACCATCTGTGCTACCATTTCCATTAACACAAACAATTAATTTTAATGAAGATGATCAGAGAAAGTATTAGCAAAACTGGACACCCACATCTAAATTTACTTTCACATGTATTTTAGTGGAATGTTTGTTTTTTTAATGCATTTCTTCTTTTCACTTCTATCTTCTAATTTCTTGGACTGTTATAGAAGAGGAGACCATTGACAGTTAATTTCATCGTTAGGAATTTTGAGGTCATATTGTGCACGTGAGGAAAAGATATTGCTTTTTCTAACGACCAGAAGGTGATAACTCAATACTCTTCCTCTGTATTTTGATAGTTTTCGACAACATGACATATTGATTTGATGCGTTTTAAAACTCTCACTGAATGAGATTTCGTGTAGGAAATGATTCCAGAAAAAAGCTTTTAATTAATTCAAAGATCTTTGACTGCATGGAAAGTAATAAGCTCCATGCAAGATGTGCATATGATTCAAGAGTTGAGGTGGTTTTTAAATTGATATATGTTCAATTCATGTGAAGAAATTATTCAAAGCCCTTTCAGAAGTGTCTAATAGGCTAAATGTCTATAACCTTATGCAAAAAAAATGTTGTCCATCAACTTCAAGTGGTTGAATTCTCAAGCTTTTCAGCACATTGAATTTGTTTGAAACCCCATCACTATGTAGAATGTTTGGAATTTCAAATGCTCTTCATGAGGGAAGATATTCTAGTCCTACTAAAATTTTGATAGATAATAATAATGCAAAAGAGGCCCTTAGCCCATGCTAAAAAAATATCTACCAAGTAGATCATACCAAGAGAGATAAAAGAAGCCTTCACGAGGAAAAACTAGAGATGAGTAGAAAGTCAAAAACCCAAGCAGTCACTAAACCACCAAGCCAAATACAAGAGAGAAGACCAAAGAGTTGAACTCCAGAAAGGTACACAATCGAGATCATTTTAGGGATGCTAGGGGAAGCACATTGAAGAACCGGTCTCGATAAGAATGGAGACTCCAGTTCTAGGAACCATCCTATACTCCAAAGAGAACTTCGAGCTCTAACACTTCAAGACACACTCCAAAATCTAGAACACCCATGATGAACCCTTGGACAAGTGAGAAGTAGTCAGCAGGTCAAGTATTTTCTACTTAATTATTTGTATTCTTCCCAAGGAGTGGGTGAAACACAATGCCAATATTCAATATGGGGAAGGTGAGGAGCTCCAAAGTTAGCTAATAAATATGATGGAGAGTTAGTTTCTAGATAGTTGTGGGAGAAAAAAATGTTATTGAAAATAATTGTCATGGAGAATATCTTGGATGATAGAATTGAGTTGCCATTGATTAGATCTTCTCATTTTAATGATGTTGATAATCAAGAGAGAATCACCTTCCACTAATAGTTTCTTGAAATTTAAATCAAATGAATTCTCAAACCTTTGTGACAAGCTAAAACTTTAGCCGAATCGTTTCAAGACCAAGGAATGTTGAAGGAAAAACATGACAACACACAATCATGATTATCTATAAAGATGCATCCTCCACTAGAAAGACCCATGTTACCTTTGGATGCCCCATCAAAATATAACTTGACACAACATTTACTCAAAGGCTTCCAAGAGTCTAATAACCTTTTTTTAACTACGAAGAGTAGGATTAAGTTGTTTTTCAGTTGATTCTATTTTAAAATAACATGATGATCATCTCCATTGATTTTTTTCTTTTTTTCAAAGGGGGGCATGGTGGGGGAGGCGAGGGTGGGGATTAAATATATAATGAATGAGCACCTTGATTTTAAGAGTGGAATTTTTGGGAGGGGGAGAGGCAGGGGTGGGGGATTACATATATAATGAATGAGCACCTTGATTTTAAGAGTGGAAAAATATTTAGGGAGGGATAGGTTCCTAAACACTCTATTATTATTTTTTTGCTCATAAGCTCTAAATGATCAAATACAAGGCCATTGACCAAATTATACTATCTTGATCCTCTACTAATTATGTATAGTTAATCATATGTTCTTGAATAGATCCAATTGTTACCCAAAGTTTGTTTGATTTCTAAAAGAATCAATATCAAATTCTCTAAATAAAATAGCACAGGAGGATATGGTTCATGTTTTCAAAATTATCTTTGCATAAAATGCACTAGGACAATCCCTAAAAACCAATTCATTGGTGTTTCTCCAAGAAAAGCAATTGCTAATTCAAGATAAACCAAAAAAATTATGTCATCTTTATGAAGTCACTGAAGGATCCAAACTTTTTCCTCAAACCATAAAGGGGAGTTAATATTAGAAATCATCTAATGGTAGTCTTATTTCACCTAAACATTATTGGAAAGATATCTAGAACACTTTAAGCCATTTGTTTCCATAGAGATGTTGATAAGGTGAGAGTTTATGAAGAAGTTGAAAGAAATTAAAAGATCAGAGGAAATTTTGGATGTATAAATATTTGGAATTTTCCAACTTTTCTAGGGGTTCCAAACACTTTCGAATTAGACCTATCAGTTACAAAATAGTCGTCCTAAGAGGTTTGAAACTTACTTTTCTAAATTGTCTAAGGAACAATGATTATAGAGAGGGTCCACACTAGACTAGGCATCCTTCTATAAGTTAATAGAGATACCATTTTTAATATCCCAATAGAGGCAATTAGAGATAAGGCATCTAAATTTCCAAAGGAAGACACAAACATGAGACCTATGCATCTAATGATCTATATTAATTATATGGCATGAATCATCCACATTATCAAGATAATTTCATCGAATCAGAATGATCCAAGTGTTATCTTTATCCTAATAGATTCTCCATGTAACTTTTACACCCAGAACTATATGCTTCTTTAAAAAAATTCTGATTTTGGATCCTCCATTTCTTTAAGGCAAGTAGAGATATTCCCATATCATGAAAGCAATTTTCCTAAACTCAAAACAACCATTCCATAGATTTTTTTAATAGTGTTAGCTAATTTGGATTTCATTCTAACTAGAGATTCCAAGACTTGGGGGGCGGGGGGGGGGGGCGGGGCGGGGGGGCACGTGGTTGGGGAGGCGAGGGTGGGGATTAAATATATAATGAATGAGCACCTTGATTTTAAGAGTGGAATTTTTGGGAGGGGGGGAGGCGGGGGTGGGGGATTACATATATAATGAATGAGCACCTTGATTTTAAGAGTTGAAAAATATTTTGGGAGGGATAGGTTCCTAAACACTCTATTATTATTATTATTTTCATAAGCTCTAAATGATCAAATACAAGGCCATTGACCAAATTATACTATCTTGATCCTCTCCTAATTATGTATAGTTAATCATATGTTCTTGAATAGAGCCAATTATTACCCAAAGTTTGTTTTATTTCTAAAAGAATCAATATCAAATTCTCTAAATAAAATAGCACAGGAGGATATGGTTCATGTTCTCAAAATTATCTTTGCATAAAATGCACTAGGACAATCCCTAAAAACCAATTCATTAGTGTTTCTCCAAGAAAAGCAATTGCTAATTCAAGATAAACCAAAAAATTCATGTCATCTTTATGAAGTCACTGAAGGATCCAAAAATTTTCCTCAAACCATAAAGTGGAGTTAATATTAGAAATCATCTAATGGTAGTCTTATTTCACCTAAACATTATTGGAAAGATATCTAGAACACTTTAAGCCATTTGTTTCCACAGAGATGTTGATAAGGTGAGAGTTTATGAAGAAGTTGAAAGAAATTAAAAGATCAGAGGAAATGTTGGATGTATAAATATTTGGAATTTTCCAACTTTTCTAGGGGTTCCAAACACTTTCGAATTAGACCCATCAGTTACAAAATAGTCATCCTAAGAGGTTTGAAACTTTCTTTTCTAAATTGTCTAAGGAACAATGATTATAGAGAGGGTCCACACTAGATTAGGCATCCTTCTATAAGTTAATAGATATACCATTTTTAATATTCCAATAGAGGCAATTAGAGATAAGGCCTCTAAATTTCCAAAGGAAGACACAAACATGAGACCTATGCATCTAATGATCTATATTAGTTATATGGCATGAATCATCCACATTATCAAGATAATTTCATCGAATCAGAATGATCCAAGTGTTATATTTATCCTAATAGATTCTCCATGTAACTTATACACCCAGAGCTATATTCTTCTTTAAAAAAAATTTGATTTTGGATCCTCCATTTCTTTTAGGCATGTAGAGATATTCCCATATCATGAAAGCAATTTTCCTAAACTCAAAAAGACCATTCCATAGATTTTTTTAATAATGTTAGCTAATTTGGATTTCATTCTAACTAGAGATTACAAGACTAACATGATATGACTATAATTGAGCTACTTGAAGAATAGCTTGGATTAATTAGATTTTTCCTCTCGAAGAGAGCCATTTTACTTTCCAAGATATGAATTTATTGTAGAATATTCTGATCATATTGTCCCAATATTATTTTTTGGAACACCCATCATTTAGTGGGGTCCCCAAGTATTTGCTAAGAAGAGAACCTAAAAAAAATTGAAGAATTTATTTTATCTTATTTTTTCTATGGAGTGGAGTGTGGAGGAGCAAAATGTTAGATTTCAAAAGGTTAATCTCGTCACTTGAGGCACACTCACACCAACCTATTTTTTTTTCAGCATCCTAACTTCTTGAATGTGATTAGAGTTTTCCATAATTTGAGTAGAGTTAACATTCATAGTAATATTGAACTACTAATGAGACTTAACTATTTTCCTTTGATAAGGCTCTACCTTGGGCTTCAACTATGATGATATAGAGGCAAGGAGATATATGATCTAATTCAAAGAGGCCTATTTAAGCATTAAAAAATCATGTTAAGACTTTGTTTAGAAAAACTAAAACATAGGAGAAGAAACATTATAAAATATCCAATCACACTAGGCCTATGAGAACCCAAAATTCCTAAAGATTTTTCAAATAAAACTCTAATCAACCCTATCATATGGTTTTTTCATATCATATTTGATGATCATAGTTTATTCCTTATTAAAATTAGATGCATGAATTAGCCCATGTAAAATAACAACTCCATCTAAAAATTATCTAGTTTGGACAAAAACACATTGTTATAAAATAAAAATAGAAAGGAGGATTTGGAGGTGAATATCTAAGGCTTTATAGATAATATTATTGATGTTGTTGATAGAGCCATAGATTTCATGTTTTCTAGAGAGTTAGCATTATCTTTATTGGGGATAAGAGATAAAAATGTGAAATTAATATTCTTTATTAATATTTTGAGGATCTAGATTCATTGGTAGCTTTGAGAATATTTATTTTTTATAATTTACCAAAAGTATTAAAAAACCATAGAAGGAACCCTTCAGGTCCTTGGGATAAATCAATATCCATATTTGTAAGTGACATTTGTATCTTTTATCTTGTGAAAGGCCTCATTAGATCAAAATTTTCTTTATCATTGACAATTCTTGGAATAAGACTCACAAATTCATGTTACTCCATAACAAAAATCAAGGATGGGTCCTTAAGTAAATTTTAAAAAACATGGACTACCTCATATTTATTCACATCCAAATCCTCTAGAGTCTAAGTAATGACCATTGCTACTTTTTACTTTTGATATCCTACTAATATTACACATCACTAGGATGGATTGGTGAAATAATTTAGTTTTGAACTCCTTCCTTAAGCCAACATTCTTTAGATTTTTATTTCAAAAAAAAAATCCTCTTTTCACGGTTTTTAACCAAGTTAAACTTTACACTTAGTTATTTTTCCATGAGAAGACAAGTTATATCATAACCAAACCTCTATACTTGGTCTTGAAGTCTCTAAATATAAGACTTGATGATTAATTTTTCCCTAAATAAGTTCACAAGTAATTCCTTATTCTATTTACAGAGGTTTTTTATTACATTTTTCAGCTTATGAGCTACAATAAACATCTCGGTACTACCACTAGGGGTTATTTACTTCCATTAATATTTCATAAGGTCCATCAGATTTGGACCTTTTGACCACATTATTTGTAATCTAAATGGCTTGAAAGAAGAATTTTGTCTCTATTGATAGTAAGGGAAATATGTAAATGGTCAGAACCTGGTATATTTACAATATTTGTGTCAAGTATCCAATTTTGATTTAACCAATGATTAGAGACCATAAATATATCAATTCATTTAGTAATGCTACCAAAACCATACCTTTTATTTGTCTAAGTAAAGGACTAGATTTAGTCTCAATGTCCCAAAGATTATTTTCATTAAAATTTTAATAATGTCTAATTTGGATTGAATATTTCTTAAGATCCTACCTCTTTTATCATGATTTTTCGAGATATAGTTGAAATCATCAGTTATAATCACCTAAAAATGACACTTGAGTGCTAAGAGTGATACTTGATACCACGTATCCTTAACTTAGCCCTAGACCTATCCTAGGGAGTTTTTAAAAACTTATTAAGCCTTTTTGTGGGCCACATGCATCCTATCCATCCCTAAATATTCCTAAACCTTCATTCTTGCATCTTATCTCATAGTGCCTCAGGTTATAGCACCTATACACTAGAACCATAATAGGGATAGTAGCCCCAGATGGCGTTAGTATCTTAATATTGGTATTATTGTATTTTTCCTCCTTTTTCCACAAATGGGCATATTTTATAATCTTAGACCACCTAGCATCAACCTATACCTCTTTTATCACCTGTACAAGCACCAGAATGAAATATATACATGAATTTTATACCTATAACCACTAGATGTAAATCAAATGCAAATTACAAATACAAATTCAAAACAAATTATGCACAATCAATATTATCAGTCCCTATTATATCCTACTTCTGCATACTACCATATACAATATTTGTAATCTCAAATTACTTAGATTTCTAGTCTCAAACACATTCAAAGAACTCAAGTCTATAACCACACTATCTCTACTTGCATTTGTACTAGTACTTAGGTAGGGATAACTACATAGGGATTGATCCCTCTTTGGAGTATTGGTATGTATGTAACTATCATTATAGTGGGGTGTTGAGTATGTCCAACCTACCCCATAAAAAAACATATTTTTATAATTGTACCAACTAAATGCCCTAGTAAAATGGATGATTAGGGTTTACTCATAAAATCAATCAAAATAGGTCATATACAAGGTTTTAAAACTTGTGCACATATGAACAAGCCTTATAAAACTAGACACAAGTGCACCTAGAAGCTTAGAAAAGTTATGTACAAAGGACGCTACTACCAAATTAGGGACATTAGTGCCACATGGCATTATTGTCCAATAAGGTTGCTACTATCCAAAATGGGTCTTAACACCTGGATCCTATTCGCAACACTCAAACTAGCTTTTGCTTTAGTTTTTAGCCTCCAGATCATATGTCTCAGTCACTTTACAACTAAGTTCTCATTTATATTATTTAATAATATTTTTAAAAATGTCAAAATAACTCAATTTTGTAACAGATCAATGGATATATTTATTACATATTTCTACCCTTGTTTATTATACCTCTCTTTAACAACATAGGATTTACATTCTCTAATTCCTAAAATTTTAAAACATTTGGTGAACATGATTTACTTCTAATATTGCACAAACCCTAACCATAGATAACTCTAGGGTTTATATTTTTAGCATTATGAGACCCATATTTCACATTTTTGATCCATACATTTTTTGATTTTATTTGATATAATCATGATAATAATGATATAAGAAGTGTATAACTTTTTATTGTAGAGTCTAATACTTTTATTTACATGTGTGTTTCCTTTAATTCAGAATGAACTCAAAAAAGACAAATGATGTTTTATATCAATTAAAATGCATGTCATGTTTCATTTTTTATTTAGCATGGTATATTTCTCTTATTTGGAAATAAATTAAAACACAAATATTTAAACACATAAAGAACACATTACATATGATATCAACTTCCTTACATAAAATTAACAAGTATCCTTTCGATGCCTTTTACATTTTGTTTACCTTTGATTCTTTACCTATCACTCTAAGACATAAGGGAACATCAATGGTCTTGATTATCCCTATTACTTCTAAACCACACAAATATTACCACCATCCCACATTTATTACCATCTCAATACTCTTAATAGACCCTATGATCTAGGTTATGATGTCTACATGTGGTCTGGAAGCTTGGAAGGTTATAAAAATCAATGACTATAGTTTTACCAACCAAAGTAGTGTTTCTTCAACCCTAATTTCCATTTTAGATATACTACAACATTCCCACACATACAAAGGCATTTTGTATTCAGTATTCTATGATACTTAGGTGCCTCAAACATCTATTCTATATTATGTTGCTTGCATAATTAATATTATGAAATGGATCGAAGAGTGTATTCTCATTCGGAAGAGAAGATATCCCACCTTACTGGGTTATAGATTTACACTTTACTCTATATATTGCATTAATAATTAATGAATTATGTGTTAAATGGGTTTAAGTCAATAATGGATCAGGATTGGACATTTAAAATATATATTTTCTTCAACTTCTTAATATACATAATAAGGATTTAGATTCTTTTGACATAAGAGTTTGAGGGTTTAATAATATTCCAATGCAATGTCTTCGATCAAATTACTCTAAATGTTACCTTGGGGCCTAGAACATTACCTACAACATGTCAAGATATTCATAATGGTATTAATTACAATATCTGGCTTGGAATACTATTGATTCATGATATGTATACAGTTCCAGCAACTTTACATGCATGTTTAAAGTTTAACTACAAAGTTCATATCTACATTCTTCCTATGGATAAATAACCATTTAAATACTACCAACACATAGATCCCTCACACAATTACATTCCTCACATGTATTTTGATATTATACCACTCTAGTATACTATTCATAATTCATGTATCACTCCCCCAGATACTTCCAAAGCATAGGATATAAGTTCACTTCTCCTTTTAAATTAATATACTTCCAAAAAGTGGGTTACACACAATAGGGCCTTGGCAAACATGAATAGGTAATTCTTAATCCCATTGAAGCATATGATCAATAGGGGAGACATGGACTTTGTTATAAATATAGTACATCTAATACAAAGTTTTTTCACCATACATATCATTGTATAATGTTTTATTCACTTATTCCATGGGTGGGTGTTATAGTAAATCATCTTTTTACACTCTTAGTTGTTTACCCCAATATTATCAATGATACAACTTCTCTGAATGTAACTACTTTTGATGAATTCTATAATGATGAGGATATTTCAGAAGTCCTGGGGGTATATGAGGATCTTCCTTCCTTCTATCATAAGAATAGGTTTCCTCATTTCAAAACTGCCCAAGCATACTTTGGTGAGCATTCATATGATTCCAATGACATTTTAACTGACACATATGATATTATCCCTACAACACCATACACTATGGATCGATCTATTTTACTTAATGAAGAGACATTAAAATTCAATTATGACACAAATATTGATCCTCATATCATATTATTGGCTATTACCTTATGCAAAGAATAAGATACAAATATTCATCAGATTTTAAAATATTCTCTTCAAGTTTTTGCTTGGGCTAATTTTGATATGCTTGGCATCGATCCCTCATTTATAGTACACATGATTACACTTTATCCCAATGTAAATATAGTTAAACAAAATGTTTAAAAAATACACCCCAAAGTCAATACTTTATTCAAAATGAGATCCAATGGCTCCTTGATGCCAGTTTCATTTGACTAGTTACTCATCTCCAATGGGTTGCTAAGATTGTCCTTGTTATAAAACTTAATGGCCAAATATGATGTTTTTATAATTATAGATACTTAAACAACGCATCTCCCAATGATTATATTCTTCTACCCAATGTCTATATGATTTTTGAATCCAACATAGGCTATGAAATGCTCTCTTTTATGGATGGTTTCATTGGTTAAAATCAAATCAAGATTGTTTAAGAACACCAAGAAAACTTCTTTTACCACACCATGGGGTATATTATTTTACATAATCCTACATTTATATTTAAAATGTGGGAATAACATACCAATAAATAGTGACACATATATTTCATGATCTCATTCATAAAATAATTAAATATTGTGTTGATAATTTACTTGCAAAATCAAAATAATGACATCACCTTGCAATAAATTTACAACATATTTTCAAGAGATGAAAAAATCCATGTACTCGACTCAATTCAAAAAAATGTGTCTTTGGGGTTTCATTAGGTAAACTCTTGGGAATTATAATATCCCAACATGGTATTGAGGTTAACCCCAAGAAATTGAAAGTCATAATGGACATGCCTCCTCCTACCAACTTAAAGAATCTTCATTACCTACAAGGCAAGATTAAGAAAATATGTCACTTTGTGGCATAACTCACAAATAAGACTCAATCATTCACCACATTACTTAAAAAGGATATAAAATTTTAATGGGAAATTACATGTTAAGAAATTTTTACACACTCAAGTAGTACCTACTAAACTCGCCTATCTTAGTATCACTAACACCTGACAAGCCACTTATCCTTTACCTCTCAGCAATAGATCATATACTTTGTGCACTCTTAGAACATCATGAAGATGAACATAAAGAGTGGGACATTTACTATATCGGTCATACACTTTTTGAATATGAATTAAATATTTGAACAATAGAAAACAAAAATGGCACTTGTATTTGATACTCAAAATCTTTGGCATTTTATGGTTAACAATGAGACACAAGTCATTACAAAAGTCAATCCTTTAAAGTTCCTCATGTCAAAACTAGATCTTCCAGACCATATTAAAAAATGGGTTATGTTACTCATATAATTTGATCTCAATATAGTCTTACATAAATCATTAAAAGGATATATAATTATAGATCAATTAGTAGTAGGCCCATTATTGGATATAAATCCTATTAATGATGATTTCAAGGATTAATTTACAACATATAATACCACTTTTGATAGATGGATAATGTTATTTCATGGTTCTATATGTGCATATGGTGTTGAATCTATAATTGTTTTCATTGACCCACTTAAGAACACAGTACCTCTCACCTACCAACTCAGTTTTTTATGTACCAACATCATTGTAGAATATGAAGGTCTTATCTTAGGCCTCCAAGTAGTTCAAGATCTCCAAATCAAATCAATTAAAGTTTACAGGGACTCACAATTAATTTTCAATCAAGTTATATATGTCTAACATACCAAATAATAATTCCTCATTTCTTAAAAGAATATGGTTCAATGTCTACAAGCTCAAGTTGATAACTTCTCTATTGAAAACATTCCATGTAGAGATAATCATCATGTCGATGAAATGGCCAACACAACATAATTGATCCCTATGAATACCAGGATATATTCACTATAAAATAATTATAATCTCCATCAATTTCCCATGCAGATGTCATAGCTCTAATGTTTCTAGTTACCACACTCAATAGAGTAGCATCCAAATGGTTCTCCAATATATACAATTTTTTACATAGATTTACTACACCAAACACTTTCACAAGAAATGAAAAGTGCAAACTATAATTTAAATCCTTTTGATATGTCATTATAGGTAGGGACATATTCTAAATATCTTTTGAGGGTCACTTACTCTGATCTTTGACAATCGAGGAAGCCAAGTTGGCTATTAGACAAGTGCATGACAATAAATGTCATGGTCATTTTAGTGGTAAAGTGATGTCACACAAACTACACATACAAGGTTCTTATTGTCCATCCATGGAACAAGAATGGTAGTAATAAGACAAATTATGAGACAATTTTGAATGTCAAGGTGACCTATACCATTTACCCTTGCATCAACTATAACCCATTGAATATCCCTAATCATTCATATGATGGGGTTTTCATCTAATCAATAAGATAAACATAGAATCTATAGGAGGACAAAAATTCATTATCACAGCTACATAATAATTTAAAAATGGGTAGAGGCCATTCTACTACAATCCACAAAGGGATAGTATATATGTCTTTTTATCATGACCAACATTACTTCTTACTTCAGCCTCACAATGACCATCACTATAGAAAATGGAAATTATTTTAAGAATAAAATAGTGAATAATTTTTTTGTTAAATATAAAATCTATCACACATTCTCTACTCCATACTACCCATAGGGAAATGGTTAATTAAAAAACAAAAAACAAGACAATCAATAGTATCCTCACCAAAATAGTTACCAAATTTGGTGACGATTGTTACAATCAGCTTGTTTATGCACTATGGGCTTGCTGCACAAGTATTCACACATAGATAAGATCTACTCTTGATTCAATCATATATCACATACACATATTTTATCAATGAAAAATATCTAGATACATGGTAAATGTTATATTAAGAGTAATAACTTAGGTTGTAAAGTCAAAATCAAGCTAAGCAGACAAGCATTCTAAGAAAAGGCTTTCTATAAAAAGAGCCTTGAGAGCACCATATGCCTAGAATAAGAATAGTTTCCAAGGGTAAAGTTACAATTAATATCATAAAGTATAATTATTAAAAGTCAACTCCATAGTATAATAAAGTTCCCCATGCTCATCCAGATACAACAAAAGTCAACACTAACATTCTAGGGTATTATGATTATTATGATTTTGATGATGAACAATACCCAAATTCATACTACAACACCATTTAACTATAGCATAGAAATTACACTGAATGATAGGTTAGCATTCATGTTTTTGACACAGGCCACAATAGTCTCTCATGAGACTCATTGGTTAGTATTGTTCCTCCCTTCATGTACACACTTTCTTTATTTCTCACTCCTTGTATATAGTTTCATTTCATGTTTCGTGTACATATTATATATATATATATATATATATATATATATATATAATACAAAAATAATATAATATTTCAAAAACATAAAAACATTCAAATATTTACTTATAGAACATCAAATTATAGATTGTATCCATTTCCATGTTTACATTTATTATGTTTTCTAGACACTAGATATGCTAATTATCTTAATATTGTGAATTTTTATCATACACACCTAATTCACTTGTTACTATCAAGTGATTTTAGATTACTAAAGGATTCAAGGCCACTACACAATCTAGATTTGTTATTATCTACCCACTGGGGGAATTTACATAGATACATGGGTTCTTCATTTGACACATTTGCCCATTTGGGAAAACCCTATACACAATTTTTATTACCATGTTACATCTCTCTAATACTCTACATCACAAATTTAGCATTGATATATTTTGATATTGATCATGCTACACTTACTCAGATTATTTTCCCACTACTACTACTTTAGACTTAGTATATGTTCATCATGGTTCTTACACAGATTTGTATTACATGTCCATGCATACTTTCATTTTTACCTTTCGTAATTTAGATTTAGTTTTATATTTATGCTTCTTCTATTCAAGGGCATTTGAATATTCCATTACTCTTTGGATCTACAATGATTACTTTCATAGTTGTATGATTAGTGCATATGCCCATGTCCCTATGTGTGCTTTATTGATTATGTATATGGGCATTTAAACATGTCCTTATATATGGATCTAAGCCAACTTTATTCTTTTTTACATTTGTGGACATTTGAACATGTCCTCTTATGTCTTACTTTTTCAAATTTAGTGAGACATGCTCATGTTCCTATAGTATGGCCCATTGCCCTATTTTGTATGCCTCATGTGTGGTATATGTATGGATCTTGTCCATGACACTTGTATCTATCTTGTTACACACACCATATTTAGATTCCATGAGGGACTTAATGCATCTCCCCTTCCTACTTGGATGTTGTGATGGACATCATGCCCCATTCCCTAGGTAACTACTAAGTTATTACTCAAATTTATTATTACATACATTATTATATCTATCATGATAGCATTATAAATGCTATCCATAACATACATTGTACATTATAAACTTAGAATCATATCATCTTCTATTTTGATATCATGTATGCACATTATATTGGACTATTACATAGATATCACATATGCTTTGGCTAACACATAGTTTAAAGAGATTTTTATTTTGAGGATATTTATTGCATAGGTATAACAAAACCCCTAAAAAGAGGTGGAATTCATAAGGATTTTTTAGAGAGATAAAGCTATTATAATTCACTCATAGTACAAGTTTCAGCACATAGACTCAAATTACAGAAATTAGACCCAGGTAAACATAGTGGGGAAGAGTGACAAAAAGATTAGTATGGTTACACAAAAGTTAAAATAGTTAGACATTAGCACCCAAATTGGGACACTGGTGCCACATGGAATTACTATCCAAAATATGACACCACTATCTAGTAGCCTTATTTTCAAAAATACACATATTGGCTAGAAAAGTATAATAGGTACAGTATAGGTTTATAGAGGTTCAATTACTTATTTACCAATATTGGCTTAGTTTAACTTATATCCATACTAGCTTGATAGGATTAGGTGCATCATGCACGGTATGACCATTCCCAGTTTAAGTGTAGATACTTAGATATATATTATTAAAACTTGATAAATAATCTATTGGTTACCAATTATACACCTGTTTCACTCAGCCTTGCACACTTGAATAAAAAATGGCAAATGTGAATGATAAACCCACTGAAATGTCATTATAAATGGGGATGCATTTAGCAGACAGATAAACTAGATGTAAACAATGACTAGGAGGCACAGATAGAAGGTATGGTTAGTTCCCTACTACTTTTGGCTCTACCTAAACTAAGGGGATAGAACCTAAGGGGTAGCTTGGTCACATGGAGTGATACTACAATTCAATTTCCATGGAGATTTTTGGCACAATGAACAAATATAATTAGGGTATAACCAAATTTACACGCTCCACCTGAGTAGGGTTATCACATGTAATAAAAAATGTATTAGGTCAAATACAAGCAACTAAAGATATATGGTTATATGATTGTAACCTTCATTCTAAATAATTTTCAATAATAGGGGCTGAATGGAAGACTACAATGCTAATATTTAAAGCACAAAATGCAAACACATTCTATGTATACAATATTCATACATTTTTAAGACAAATAACACTTTAAATATATAATAACTAGTATCATCTATAGGGTAGGATGGGGTAGTATAGTTAGGTAGTTGTAAAATGGGGTAGTGTGCTAGTAGTTTTCAAATAATAGGGATTATTTCAACCTTCATGACATCACATATTGAAAATATGTAGAAAAACTGAATTGAAAGTTATGGGAACTACCAAGAGTGATTTACATTTATTGGTGCCAATGAAATGTAAATACCCAAATGATTCCTAAGAACCTAGAGCATACATTGCAACTAAAATTTTAAATACTTTTCCCTATCAAATATATAAATCCAAGGTGCCATTAAGAGGTATTCAAAAACATTTTTTCAAATCACTGTGCAGAAAGGGATGTATAACTTAGATCTATGCCCAAGATGACAACCAGTAACGAGCATAAAGAAATATATCCAATCATCTGAACTTAAAAAACATATAATTATATCTCATCAACAATAAAAATTAATAATTGCAAGTATTCTCATTAACTTAAAATAAAATATTACATACATCAATGTTTCAAAATGTTGTCATGGGGACAAGTATGGTGATTTTTCTCCACATTAGATAGCAGAGACATATAAATATGATCTCAAATCTTGTTAAGGGTTGTCCAGTTACAATCACCTTATCAAGGGAGACAATACATGCACACAATAATTAATCCCAAAATTTGGAAAAGCCTATACTTAGGAAAAATAAATACCAGCAACAACAACCTCAGAATAAATACCAACAACAACAAGCAATCTGGAAATGTGGGTTATAATTTGTAATATTGTAAAAATTTTAAAATCCCCCCAAAGTTTTGCCAAGATGCTCCCAACTAGGAAATATTCCTTTCCATAGATATAATCTTAATCCATTTGTAAGAATAATCATTGTTCTAACTGCCTCTACAATAAATATGAATATTTAAAATAACCCTTTGCTCTCCTTCACTATAAATGCATTTTAGCTAAGTTTGAAAGAGAATATTCACTTTTGGATCCAAACAATATCTTTGTCTTCTTCTACAATTGCCTAGAGATGCCTTTGACCACTCGTTTACAAATTTGGAACAATCTTGATAGCTTCCCTTCCTCATATGCATGCAAAAGAACATCCCCTGCCTTGTAATGATGGTATTTGAACACCCTAAATGCATGGATTCTTGAGAAATCTTCTTTGGATTGGCCCACCTTGAACTTCTAGACCTACAATATTTCTCCCATGGATTTTTTGAAAAAGTAAAACAAATGGAAAATGCACAACTTAGGTTTATTTTAAATTTTTGCTTTCTGGATCTAACTTGCCTTCACACAGTCTACATTTTTCACTTTCATTTTTTTATTTTAAGGGTTAAATCCACTTTTTTAATACATAAATGCATTACTTTTCACTTTTTAACCTTTTAGGGAAATTCTGGTCCCTTTTGCAAATTTTTAATTTTCCTTGTTTTAGGGAAATTTGGATCCCATCTGCAATTTTACAATTCCTTTGTATTAGGGAAATCTAGAAATGAACAACAATTTTGTAATTCACAAATTTTAAAATTGAATTTTTTAGTTACTATTCCCCTAGAAAGTTCCCTTAAGGAAATGGAAACTCCATATACACTTTTCAATTTCCAAATTTGAATAATTACAAATTCCAATTGAAGTTTCCATTTCCCTAAAAATCTCCCTTTAGGTAAATGGCAACTTGAGCTACAATTTGTAATTTGTAAAATTGCAAAATTGCAAATTATAGTTGGACTTCCCATTTCCATGAAAGGTTTCCTTAGGGAAATGGGAACTCCAACTATAATTTGTAATTTATAAATTTTAAAAATTTAAAATGGCCTTGAAATTTCCCATTTGCACTAGGAACCTTAGGGAAATGGGAACTCCAACTACAATTTACAATTTTGGAAAATTGCAAAATAGCAATTGGCCTTGAAAGTTCCATTTGCAAATAAACCTCATGTTCACGAGCATTGACTAGGGGGTTTGTGAGATCCAACTATAATTTTTAATTTACAAAAGTACAAAATTTTGAAATTATATTCTTCCATCAAATCTCATTGAAGCTCCTCTTGAGTTGACTTTTCCCTCTTACTTTGACTGGCAAGATTGGGAGAGTTAACCACAATTTGTAACTACATTTTGGAGACTTGCATTTTTCAAGTTGATTCTCCCACTTAAATATCCTAGGGACTTTTAGAGCATCATCTACATTTTTTTAGACTTAAAAGTTATTAGATTTCACCCTAACTCCATTCTACCTTGGTCTAGTAGAATACCCCATAGAAGATTTTTTTTAGAAACTCAGTGCTTTCCTTGTAGCCATTACTTGATTTAATAACCATTCATTCTATTTATAATTGTGACATGTTGAGAGAGGTTGTAAGATCCAATATCCCTTTTCACAAAAATCATGGTAAGAATGGCAATAGGAATACCACCAATCAAGAGAACTAGAAGATTGTTGATCCCATCCCTATATTTCCTATGTTGAATGGGATACATCATAACTATCTATGCTAAAATTTGAATTACAATGGAAAAAAATACAAAAAAATTCAATTTCCATAAGATCCATCTAGAAATTCCCAACATTGTTAACAGAGTCAACTAAGTGAGAAGCCTCACCAAAGAAAGTGTGGACTCCAGTGGAAAAGGAAATAGCCATTATTTCATCCATCTCCTCAACCCATGAAAGAGGGTTTGATTTAAAATCAAGTAACTTGAGAACCTCTCTCTCCCTTTTCTCTTCTAATTTATTTAATCTAGAGATATTGAGACTCTTCTCTCCTTCCACCCTAACAAATGCTCCTTTATGAATCTTAGTTGCTCAAAAACTTCCTTTATGGGTATCCACTAAAGCTCAATAGATTCATTTGATGTTTTTGATCCCTCTATTTTTTTCCATCCCCATGGTGAATTACAATGACCAAATACATCAGGATGGTCATAATGCATCTATATCTTTAGAGGGTTTGCAAGTACATATTCCCCAAGGGTTACAAAACTTGTCTCTTGAGCAAACATAAACCAAGAAAGAGAAGACATGAAACTAGTGAATACATGGCACTAGCACTTTTATAATCCTCTCATTCACATTTATAACACATTACACTACATGATACACCCATGATTCTAGGTGACCCAATCCTTTGTATAATTGAATGATTTCTACCTATGTATCCTACCATTATTTCCTATATGCAAAATCAGCCAAGATGGAAAGGTAGTGAAGTAGAGAATCATGTATCAAATGACTATTATTAATCTAAAAATTAGTGAAGACCAACAATATAATTGCATTTTAATTAACAAAGACTTGAAAACAAATACCTTTCTATAAAAATTGTGTGAGAGAATCTCCTATAAATCTTCAAGCCCCAAAACATCCATGAACATGACCCCATGGCTACCAGCTTCCATGCCCATGGCCACATATATTTCCATACCCAATCATGTAATAAACTAAGCATCTCCATTTCAAAGGAGTCATCTGAGATAGAGTGAGCATGCCATTTGAATAATGTTATGTGCCATTTATGCCAGCTAGTTGGGCATGTACCTTCACTCTTGTTAGTTTCTTCTTGCCTATTTCTTTATGATTTTGTTATAGGATCTAGAGTTATGAACATAAATTACAATTTTTAATTTTAACAATTGATAATTGCATCTCCACTTCCCTTTTCCACCATTCACTCCCTTTACATTTATATTGCAAGATCCAAAACTTTAAAATCATTTTGCACATTGGAGTGCATGCCAGGTTGTATTTATACTTGCAAATTTCTATCATACCTTAGCATGGGATCATGCTTTTCACTTATGTAGTGGACTTCAGAGATGAATATGCAATTTTCATATTGAAAATTTGATATTTGTTTTTTACAACTACATTTTATCACATAGAGTTCTGGGGAGTTATATGTACCATTTTGAAATTGCTTTTATTCCCCCAAACCTCTGATGAACTTTGATCCCCTCAAATGAAAATTTATTTTGGCCTCCCATATTTATAGTAAAACTTCATACTATCACTTACAATTTACCTATTAGTCAAACTACAGTCAAAGGGGAACACTTTCACCAAGTTTCTCCTTGTATCCACATGTCTCCTCTCTCCACATTAACATGAAACATTTTTTTATTTTGTTTGTACCTTCTATGTGGAAAGCTATTTATAGAATGGTGGTTGAGTGTTTTAACAAATTTCCAACATGGTTTTTTATCTATCCACAATCTACAATGCCTAGTTATGTTTTAAATAATGAGCTTGGTCATAGTATTATCATCCAGATGGATGCCCCCATGAATTATTTCCTCAAAAGGCTACATAAATTCTTGGTTCTGATTATAGTACCAACATTAGCTCTTAATTGGGGATATACACCCCATGTGGGTGTGCAAAGAACCCCAAAACACAAGACCAGGTGCCAATATATGGAGTTGTAGAATTAAAACATTGAAAAAACTAATAGCAAACAACTATGGAAGCTCAACAAAATAAGGAGAGATCAAAAAAATAGATCGGTAGGATTTGAAAATGAACACATGACAAAAAATGAAAGAAACTCTACAAATAAGGCCCAAATTAGAGGAGAAACAAATCCATGAAATAACAAATCGGTAACACTATACACTACACAATATTGTACACAATTATGGACTCATCCTAGGAAATTTTTCGTATGTTTGCCATTAACTGGTGTCTCTAGAATTTTTCCATCCCTTAATTTCACTATCTTTGCCAACAACTTGTTGGCTAAAATGAAGTCAATAAATATTTACAGTTGCCTGAAGATATTACTACTAGGCTATAATAAGATGACATATTGAAACAAATCTTTCTTGTATGTTTCCAAATATAGATAAGACCAAGACATAATATCTTGTTACTTATTCAGTAGTTACAAGTAAGATTATAATAATATAGTCAGATAAGTACCAAGAAAGAGTTCCTCATTATCCATAATGTCATTTGTACACTCAAAGAATTGATTAAAATAAGACTAAAAACATGTATCATTAAGGGCATAAATTATAACCTTATCTCCATCTAATTACATTCTCCAAAAAACACCTTTGTTGTTAATCCTAGGATCAATAATAACTAGTTCAAAAACATCCACATTCCCAATGAAATTACCCAATTCCACATCCATGTAAAATACATCACTTAGATTACACTTCAAACTTTAATTCATATCATGATTGGGTAACTCATATGCTTGTGTCATATTAACATCGTAATCAAATTTGAGAGCTGGGACACATACCTTCTTGGCCACACTCCAAAACTAATCAGCATTAGTAGCACTCAATAATTCCATGAAGGTAGACATTTTAGTTTAGGAGTCTTGATAATTAACCATCAAAATCTCATCATCATCAAATGCAAACTCAAATTCATCTGCATCTTCATCACTCGGTATAGAAGTATCACATTGAAGATGTGGAAGGAAGAATCTATCACACCAATCAATGTCAATGTCATAATTCACAGCATCTACTTTGGCATTTATTGGATCAAGCACTTCCTTCATATCCCCTCTATTCTGATTTCTATCTATTCTTTCATCATGTATATGCCTCTTGCCTCTATTATTATATCAATTATGGAAAGCATGCCTCCCGTATGTTTAATTTAGATTTGGATCTCTCCCCTAAATTTTAGACCTATGAGGTAGTCACTTCTTAGCTCTAGCTAGCTTGTAAGACATCTCTTTGATAGTGGAGGCCAAAGTATCAATAGTCTCCTTAGGGTTAGCATTCTTAGGGGATGGAATTTTCTTGGAATAATTAACTTTGCATCATCATGCTTGTTCATGGGATTTCCCACATCCTTTATGTTATTTTCAATCTATATTTCCATATTGAATGCCAATCTCAGGTTCATGAGAGCCTTGTCTGTCAAGTAGTACACAACCTTCTTCTCAAAGGCATCATAATATTTAATCAATCATGTTGTATCATTAGGCCTAATGTTCTCAAAAAACTACATCATGGTCTTTTTGAACCTTATATTGAAGTCCTGCATGTACTAATTGGGGTTCCTTTTGATGTTTTCAAACTTAGCCAAAATAAATCTAAGATCAATCCTATCACCATATTGAATTTTGAAAACATTCTTCATCACTTCCCATGAATCAATGCATCCATGGGGAAGGGAATTAAACCATTCATGAGTGTCTTCTTCTAGCCCTTATATAAAAAACTTGATGCAAACAACCTCAATAATGATCTGAAAATCCCTCAAGTGTTGATCACTACTCACTACAATATTCCCTTGAAATTTAATAAGGTGGTTCCTTACTTCATTCGAGACCTCATTGGGATAACCTTTCATTCCATCAAGGTTAATAATTCTAAATCTAGGAATTTGGAATTTAGGACGTTCATTCTCATATCAGTCCCTATGCCTCATGATTAGTTATATGGTGGGTTCATGAACAAAAGTCAAAGGGTTATGATGACATGAGTGAGGTGGACTTGGGGGTTCAAACCTAGGTGGAGATTCAACTAGTTGAGAAGGAGATGGATAGTAAATGAGGCTATAATAGTTTGAATAGTTAGAGTAATTATGACAATCTTTAATAATTAAATTATAAAAAATAAAATTCTAAGATTACTAGAATCTTGATAGTATAAATAGTCTTTTACAACTAAACTTTTCTCTTTAACGGGCCTCCAAACGTGTCTCCTTTTTTGATAAATACTTAAGGGTGAGACAAACAAGAAGATTCACCTTTCAAGGATGATTTCAATCCTTATAGCTTTACAAGTAAAATAACTCTCAAATCTGAAGATATTCAATGTAGGCACTGAGCTTTCTTTGAAACTAGATGATGTTTTAGAGATTCCACTAGAAGCAAAATTTTATAATATAACCATTTACAAACTTGAAGTGATACATACTTAATCCATATCTTTTTGAAATTAGTGATGATGTATGAAATCAAGGACACTAAATATTCTGTATTCATGTTCAACAAGGGGATACTACCTCAACACACTACAAAATCATAGCTCTTTGCAATAAATTTAATAGATGTTAACTTAATCAAATCTCTCAATTCTTGGCACATCCTTAATGGAGTGATAAAATTGTTGACAACCAAGATTGTATAAGCATGCTCAAATAATCCTAACTTTCAAACACAAAATATATATGGATAAACAATGTCTAAAAATATGTAATTGAGATTATTTTATCAAATAGTGGTAGAGAATTTTTTCAAAACTAAACTTATAATCAACTCTCTAAAAGAGTACCCAACAACATGGGTGACAAGGAGTATCCCCAACAATGGTTTCAGTATAGTGGTATCATTGATGAACCAAAAATAGTCAATGTAGCACAAAAATAGGCATATAAATTGATAACATGAAATATTTAAAACTCTTTGAAAGAGTACCTGACAACACAAGTGCCTCAAGTTCCTTTTTTCTCCCCAACAATGGCACTAGTTGAGTTTTGGTTCCTAGTATTACACCTCTTTTTCTTGGACTTCAACACTCAAAAAAATGGCAAAAATGGTTGGGATGGGTTTAGTTCATGGATGGATTAAATGCATACAATGACTGGGAGGCACCAAAAAAGGGTATGGTTCTCTCCCTACTACTTTTGAATCTACCTAAACCAAGGTGAGAGGACCTAAGGGGTAGCTTGATCACATGGAGTGATACTATAATTCAATCTCCATGGGGATTTTTGTTATAGTGAATAAATATGACTAGGGAATAACCAAAGTTACACACTCCACCTGGGAAGGGTTGTCACATGGAATGCACAAATTCCCTAGGTCAAATACAAGACACTGAAGATAAATGCGTATATGATTGCAACCTTCATTATAAATAATTTTCAACAATAGGGAATTAATGGAAGACTGTAATTTTGATATTTAAATCAAAAAATGTAGAAAAATTCTAAGTATGCAAGATTCATACATCTATAAGGTAAATAACAATTAAATTATGCAATAGCTAGTATTATTTGTAGGGTAGGATAGTTAGGTAATTTTAAAAAGGGGTGGTGTACTAATGGTTTTCAAAAAATAGGGATTCTTTCAACATTCATGACATCACTTATTGCAAATATGTATAAAAACTAAAATGTAAGCTATGGGAACTACCAGGATTGATTTTCATTTATTAGTGCTAATGAAATGTAAATACCTAAATGATTCTTGAAAACCTAGAGCATACACTACAACTAAATTTCAAATACTTTTCCCTATGAAATCCTTAAACTCAGGGTACCCTTAAGAGGTATTCATTAACATTTTTTCAAATCACTATACAGAAATGGATTTATATCCTAGATCTATGCCCAAGATGTCAATGACTAGTGAGCATAAAGCAAGATATCTAGTTATTTGTACTTGTCAAACATATTTTTATATTTCATCAACAATAAAAATCAAGAAACACAAGTATTCTCATTAAATTGAAACAAAATCTTACATACATCAATGTGGAAGAGCATGGTGAATTTACTCCATGTCAGATAGGGGAGACATATAAACATGCTCTTAAATCTTTTTAATGGTTGTACAGTTGTAACCACCATAGCAAGGGAGACAATACTTGCACATAGTAGTTGATCCCAAAATTTGGAAGAACTTATACTTAAGAAAAATAAAGACCAACAACAACCTTATAACAGAGGACAAGCCCAATATTTATATATTTTGACCACTTTACAAATCTGAGAATGTGGGTTACAATTTGCAATATTGAAAATTTACTAACATCCCCCCAAAGTTTCACCAAGATGCTCCCAGCTAGAAAATATTCCTTGCCATTCCTAGAATCTTCATCCATTTATAAGAAAAATCATTGTTCTAACTGCCTCTATAAAAAAAGATGAAGATTTTCAGTAAACCATTACTCTCCTTAGCTACAAGTGCATTTTATCTAAGCTTGAAAGAGAATATTCACATTTGTAGCCAAATAATATCTTTGTCTTTGTGTGCAACTGCCTAGAGATGCCTTCAAACACTCATTTGCAAATATAGAATCTTGATAGCTGCCCTTCCTCATATGCACGCCAAAGAACAAACCCTACCTTGTAATGATGGAATTTTAACACCCTAAATACATGGTTACTTGATAAATCCTCTTTGGAGTGGTCCACCTTGAACTTGCATACCTGTAATATTACTCCCATGAAATTTTTAAACAAGTAAAACAAATGGAAAATGCACAACTTAGGTTTATTTTACCCTTTCACTTTTTGGCTCCAACTTGCCTTTTCACGCTTTGCATTTTTCACATTTGCTTTTTTCAAATTTGATTTTTAGTGTTAAATCTAAATTTTTTAATACATAAATAATTACTTTTCACTTTTTAAACTTTTGTGGAAATTCTTGTCCCTTTTGCAATTTTTCAATTTTCTTTGTTTTGGAGAAATTTGTCTCCCATTTTCAATTTTGCAATTCCTTTGTCTTAGGGAAATCTGGAACTCAACAACAGTTTTACAATTTGAAAATTATAAAATTTCAATTCATATTTGTATTTCCCCTAGAAATTCCCCTTAGGTAAATGGGAATTCCATCTACAATTTACAAAATTAAAAATTACAGTTGGAATTCTCATTTCCCTAAAAATCTTACTTTAAAGGAATGGGAACTCCAGCTACAATTTGTAATTTACAAAATTATAAATTATAGTTGGACTTCCCATTTATATGAAAGGCTTCATTAGGGAAATGCAAAATACAATTTCAATTTATAATTTATAACTTTTCAAAATTAAAAATGTCCTTGAAAGTTCTCATTTTCACTAGGACCCTGAGGGAAATGCGAACTCCAACTACACTTTGCAATTTTGCAAAATTGCAAAATTATAATTGGCCTTGAAAGCTCCCATTTGAAAATGGACCTCATGTTGACTAGTATTGACTAGAAGGTTTGGGATATCCAAGTGCAATTTAAAATTTTCACAAGTGCAAAATTATAAAATTACATTCTTCCAATAAATCTCCCTGAAACTCCTCTCGACTTAACTTTTCCCTCTTGCTTTAACTTGCAAGATTGGGAGATTTGACTATAATTTACAAATGAATTTTAGAGACTTGCATTTTACAAGTTGTTTCTCCCACTAAAATCAATTAGGGGCTTTAGGATCCTTATCTATAATTTTTGAAAATTGCAAATTCTAAGCTTTCACCCTAACTCCGTTCCACCTTTGTCTAGTAGAATACCTTGTAGAATGATTTTGTTTTAGAAACTCAGTTATTTCTTTGTAACCATTACTTTCTTCAATAACCATTCATTCTATTTATAATTACTCCCTGATGAGATAGACTATGCGAGATAATATCCATTATCATAGAAATCACATTAGGCATAGAAATAGGAATACCACCAATCAAGAGAACAAGAATATTATTGATTCCATCCCTGTATTTCCTATGTTGAATGGGATACATGATAAATATCTCCACTAAAATTCTAATTATAATGGAACAAATATAGAAGTTTCCAATTTCCATAACAAACATCTATAAATGCCCAACATTCTTAATGGAGTCAACTAAATGATAAGCATTTCCAAAGAAAGTGTGGACTCCAGTGGAAAAGGTTATATCCATCATTTTAGACATCTCCACAACCCACGAAAGAGGGTTCCACATAAAATCAAGGAACTTGAGAACCTTGCTCTCCCTTTTCTCTTCTAATTTGTTTAATCCAAAGATCTTGGGATGGTTCTCTTCTTTCACCCCTAATAAACGTTCCTTTATGCATCTTAGCTGCTCAAAAATATCCTCTATGGGTATCCACTTAAGATCAATGGATTTATTATTGATTTTTGTGAGCCCTTTATTATCATCCATCTGCATGGAAAATTACACTAATAAAATACATCAAAATGTCTAGATTATATCCATATCTTTAGAGTTTTTTCACATACATGTTGCCCAAGGATTACAAAACTTATTTCTTGAGTAGACATAAACCAAGAAAGATAAGACATGAAACCTATGACTACATGGCACTAGCTTTCTTTTGATACTCCCATTCACATTTATAACATTTTGCACTATATGATACACCTATGATTTTAGGTTACCTAATCCTTTGTATAAATGATTCCTTTCTACCTATGTATCTTCCCTCAAATTGTTTCTTATATGTAACATCATCTAGGATGGAAAGGTAGTGAAGTATAGAATCATGTGCCAAGTGAATAGAATTAGTCTATAAATTATCAAATGCCAATAAGCCAATTGTGTATTAATTAAAAAAGAATTTAAAAAAAATAGATTGTTAGAAAAACTATGCAGGAGAATCTCCTATAATCCTTTGAGCCACAAAACCTCTAGAAATACAACCCCATGGTCATTGACTTCCATGCCTAATTTTTTAATCAACTAATAATCTCCATTTGAAAGGAGTCACCCAAGATAGATTCACCATTCCATCTAAATAATGTTGTATGCCATTTTTCTAGCCATCTAGGCATGTACCTTCTCTCATCTTAGTTTCTTCCCTGATATCAATTTATGCCTTTATTTTAGGATTCAGAGCTAGGAGCACAAATTTAAATTTATAATTTTAATAATTACTAATTACATCTCCATTTCCCTTTTTCATCATTCACTCCATTTGCATTTGTGTTGTGTGATCCAGAACTTTAAAATCATTTTACACATCAGAGTGTATGACAAGTTGTATTTATGCTTCCAAATTTCCACCATACCTTGGTATGGGCCCATGCTTTTCACTTTGTAGTAGACTTTATAGGTGAATATGTAATTTTCAAATTACAAGTTTGATATTTGATTTTTGTAGCTATATTTTCTCACCTAGAGTTCTATGGAGTTATACATACAATTTTACAATTAATTTTATTCCCCCAAACCTCTGGTGGACTTTGACCCCCTTAAATGCAAATTTATTTTGGCCTCCCATAATTTTGGTAGAACTTCATAGTTTCTCTTATAATTTACCTCTCGATCAAACTATAGTCAAAAGGGAACATCTCAACTAAGTTTCTCCTTGAAGCCACATGTCTCTTCTCTCCATGTCAACATGAATTTTTTTATTTATTTTATCCCTTCCATGTGGTGGTCTACTTATAGCATGGATAATGAGTGTTTAAAACATTTCCAACATGGATTTTAACTTTCTACAGTCTTCAATGCTTAGTTGCATTTTAAAGCATGATCTTGGTTGGATTATTTTCATCCATGTGGATGTCCCCTTCAATTCTTTCCTCAAAATATTGTAT
Organism: Torreya grandis; assembly: GCA_037957365.1. Lineage (NCBI taxonomy): Eukaryota > Viridiplantae > Streptophyta > Pinopsida > Cupressales > Taxaceae > Torreya > Torreya grandis. The sequence goes on from JARHVA010008224.1 coordinate 294,988, forward strand.
AAATTTTTGTTATTGATTTGAGAAAAAACAAAATCAATATTCTCAAATATAAGATTTAGGGGCATATGCCTGGCACATTGTTCTCATATGCTCACTTACACACGTATTGATCAGATGGAATGAAAAACTTCATGTCATTATCTATGTTGTATAAATTAGACATTATATTCTAGGTTGTTCATCAATTTCATTCCTTACTCCATATATAGTGGTTGGTAGTCTTAAGTGGCCTGAAGATCCATACTATACTCGAGTGACCTTAGAACTAAAATCTCTAGTTATACCTTTCCTATTACATCATGTAATTGCAATTTTATATTCATCTACTACACATGGGTATTAAGTGATGGAATCATAGTCTAATTGAGTTCTTGAGACACATACATGAGAGGGTTGGACACACCATCAGTCCAATCTAATATATTCATAGGTCATGATCCATCAAGAAGTAGTGGATAATGATGGAGTCAAAACCAAATTCAATTATTTACCCACCCACACATTAATAAGCTATAAGTGTATTCCAATATATTTATTGATTGATCACTATATATACCCACATACATAGGTTATCATCAAGTTTATGCATTAGTTCACATACCTAGTGAGGTGTATTCATTATTTTCCTCTCTTTTATCACTTTACTTTGTTTTATCTCCTTTTTACTTATTTTCACTTATTTAATCAATTTTATCTTTGGTTTTGATATGTCTTGAATAAGGAATTATCTATGCACATTTCAATTATAGGACACACAATGGAGCATGCTTCACTTACTTAGATCTAGACTCAAGGGCTTCACCTCTTAGGTAATTATAGGTAAACATTTTTTCCTTTATCCTATTCATTTAATTTTTAAGCATTTGTAGAATAAAGTGGAGGAAAATTTAATCACCTAAACATCACACATGAGTGCTAAGAGTGCTACTTGAGATAACCTATCCGTAGACCTATACTAGGGCTTATTTTCACATTTATCTAGCCTTTATGTGGTACATAGGACTCCCTAGTCATCCATAACACATTCCTAAACCCTCATTCTTAAATCCTATCCCTTCGTGCCTCATGTTTTTCCACCTAGACACTGGTGCCATAATAGGGAATGTAGTTCCACATGGTGCTAGTGTTACAATATTAGCGCTACTATCCTTTCCTTCATTTTTTCATAAACATATATCTTTTCAAATTTTAAAACACTTAGGGTAGGTCTAGACCTATTTTGACAATATTAAAAGCACCAAAGAGTATATATATATATATATATATATATATATATATATATATATATATATATATATATATATATATACATGAATTTTATCCCTTTAAACACTAGATGGAAATCAGACACAAAGTACACATATGAACTCAAAACAAGTTATACACAATCAAGATTATCAATCCCCATTATTCCTCACTTATATATACTACCATGTACAACATTCATAAGCTTAGATTACTTATATTTATAATTTAAAGCACATTCAAATCACTCAGGTCTATAATTATGTTAGTTTCACTTGCACTTGACCCAGCATTTATGTGGGGAAAACTAAATTGGTCTTGATCCCTGTTTGGAGTATTGGTATGTAGTCAAATCACATCATATTAGGGTGTTGATGATGTTCATACTAACCCCCTAACAAAAAAACTTTTACGATTGTATCAAACAAATTCCCTAGCAACATGGAGGATGAGAGTTTGCCTATAAAATAAATTAAAATAGGTCATCTAGAGAGTTTTAAAACTCATGCATGTAGAAACAAGGCTTATATAAATATATATAAGTGCACCCACAATCTTGACACATTATTGCATATAGGAAACTACCTATAAATAGGGGCACTATCACCACATGACATTATTATCCAATTAAGGTGTTATTGTCTAGAAGGGCTTCTAACACCTAAATCATATTTGTGACACTCAGACCAGTCTCTACCTTAATTTTTAGCCTCCAAATCATCTATCTTAATAATTTTCCATCTAAGTTCTCATTAACATTCTTTAGTATTATTTTTAGAAATTTCAAATTATGTCAATTCTATAAAATATCAGTGGTTGTATCTATTGCATATTTATACCCTAATTTATTATACTCAGTTCTTTAAAAACATAATATTTACATTCACTAAGTCCTAAAAGATTAAAACACTAGCTAATAAAATTTGTTCATCTTGAAAAAATGTAAAATTTGTTGATATTCATTCCACCATATTTGTTTACTAACTAGGATTGGAGGAGCATATACATTAAATATGAAAAAACATGTATATTTCTTGAGGCCTAAGATCTTAAGGTAGATCCATTTTTCTAGGAATCCATAATGGAGGAAGTTTTAAGTAATGAGTGAACATATTTCTATCATAATTTACTATACTAAGATTTTTTAACAACATAGGATTTAAATTCACTAATTCCTAAAAGGTTAAAACACTAGATAACACAATTTATTCATCTTGAAATTTTTTTTTAAAAATGTTGAGATTTTTTTTGACCCAATTTATTTACCAACTAGTCTTGAAGGAGAATGTACATTAAATATGAAAAAACATATATTCTCTTTTAGACCTAAATTCTTAAGGTAGATCCATTTTTTATAGGAATTTTATAAGAAATGAGTGAGGATTGACCTATAACTATCATATCTAAAGATCTAGACTCAAATAAGGTAAATCAAAAAGAGCCCATTGATACTTAATGAATCCAGATATGATCAAATAGATCTAAAAACCTAGTTAGATAAGCACCTACAATGTAATATCAAGATAAAAGATTTTAAATCCTCAACGCAATCAACACAATGAAGTGTCTCTAAGTAGGTATCTATTTTTTTAATTAATATAATATTGCAATCAAGTAGTGTAAGTAAATGGGGAAGGGTTAGAAACATATCAAAATGGGAAATGAACAATAGAAGGAAAAAGGGGGACTATGTTACCTATGGTGGATAAATGGAAAGTCTAAACAATCATATAGCCACATGAACCAAAAGTGTAGATAAAGTTTAAACGAGGAGATTTACATTAATTAACCAATAAATTATGCAACTTCTATCTATCAAATGAAATAGATTGGGATAGAATAGACTTACCTTGAATAATACCCATCTAGCCTCAATTCCCCCTTGGCTAATGGTTCTTTGCAAGAGATTATCATGGTTATAAGGATCTCAAAGGTTGAATCAAGATCTAGGATAAAAATACTCCTCCTATTACATTCAAGACTACAAAATAAAATATTTCCTTCAAGACAAGATATAAACAAAACAACTCTAAGTGTACACTTAGGGCATAGTGTAATTAATAATAATGTGAAAATTAATGTTCCACCCTATTGGAATGAAATGGTATCTTGTATATATAGTGTTGGATGATGATAATGCCTTCCAAATATTATACCAACAATATTTACCATCTTGATTTAGTCATTAACGAGCCGACTAACATGAAACTATGTTGGTCAGGTTGAATCCATTGTAAAGATTGCATAAAAATGTTCAAAATTACATATATCTAATTGATGTAGTTGGGAAAGAATGAATGATGAATAAAACTACATTGAATAGGTCAATCTAGTAGGAAATTATAGGTCTTGATATAATTATAGGATGCAATATAGAAATATATAACTTAGGGGATAAAATATGAGAAAAATTGAAATGATGTAGGACTAATAAATATGAAATATTATCTCTCTCAAGGAAATAATGTCCTACCCACCAATTTCCCAATACACCCTTTAATGCATGCACTCAAGAAGATTGAAATTTGATATGTTGTTATAAGAGAGAAAAGCATTAGTAAATGATAAATATTGAAAATATTATTACATATACCACTCCTAAATCTCATCACATCACTGGAGTGCAACATGGGATGGTGATTCAGGAAAAATCATAGAAACATAATAATTGAGTTATCTAATTGTGGTGAAAATTATAAAATAAGTGAAATTAAATATAATTTAAACATACTTACCTTATTGTTATCAAAAATATTTTTTTATGCAAAATATGATAAGAATCACCTGGTTTGTGTAAAAGGATGTGGATTTGAAAAATAAGACAAAATTTGAAAATTTTGAAACAAATATTCTGTTAGCATTGATAAAATCTCTATCTCATCTAGATTCTAAAAGTTATTTTGGTTCATGAAAAGAACTTATGAGATAAAATATATGATAAAAGTATGCAATTTATCATTAAATAATTGAAGGATGAAAAATTTAATAATGTTACTATAAAAAAATATTATTCATTTACACATTTTCTATCTTTGGAAACTAGAGGATTATGTCTCCAAATTCTAGAAGATTAAGAGATGATAGCTAGAATGGGTGATTTATCTCCTAATAAAGAGTACTCAGAGGCCAATAATATGGTTATAAACATTAATAGCCACCCTTGATCTCTTGGTGATGTTATTTTTTAGCCATCAGGCCTCATAGGTAGATATGTCCAACTTAGCTCCCATATTGATAACATTTGTTATCAATGTTGTTTGAGGATAGAATGGGTTATCTATATCCTAACCAAGAAGTGATAAAAGGAAAATAATGTGGTCCTAAACATTAATAACCACCCTCAACATGTTTGATATATTGGTTTTCATCCATGAGGCTCAGGAAATAGAGATCTCCAACTTGGCTCGCATGTTGACAACCTTTATTATCAATATTGCTTGAGGCTAGAATGGATGATAAAAATCCTAAAAAGGAGTGATAAAAGGAAAATAATGTGTTAATATACATTTATCACCACCCCTAATGTGTTGGAGATGCTATTTTTTAACCATGAGAACCTGGAGGTAGAGATCTCCAACTTGGTTCACATGTTGGCAACATTTATTGTCAATGTTTCTTGAGGCTAAAATCGGTGCCTTTCCTCCTAACCGAGAGTGATTAGAGGCCAATAATGTTTTAATATATGTTAATTTCCACCGTAAAATTCTTTTTGATTCTATTTTTTATCCATGAGGCCCCAGAGGTAGAAAGCTCCAACTTGGCTCGCATGTTGACAAAATTTGTTTTCAATGTTGTTTGAGGCCAAAATGAGTGTTATGTCTCCTAAATGGGAGTTATTGGATGAAAATAATGTGTTAATATATTCTAATCACCATCCTTGACATTTTATCAATTATATTTTTTAGCCACATGACCCTGAAGGTAAAGATATCTAACTTGGCTCACATGTTGACAATATTTGTTGTTAATGTTTCTTGAGGCCAGAATGGGTGCTTCATCTCCTAACCAAGAGTGATAAAAGGACAATAATGTATTCCTATACATTAATTTAAACCCATAATGAATTTTTTATTATATTTTTCATCTAAGAGGCCCTAGAGGTAGATATATCCAACTTGACTCGCATGTTGACAACATTTGTTGTCAATGTTGCTTGAGGTTGAAATTATTTAAAAATTATGTATCCACATGGATTCCAAGGTTTTCATAGTGGGAACACATGCAATTTTCACATTTCATGGTGTTGGATGTGATAGATTCATAATCAGAGGTTCATGAAGTGGAAATGTCTATTAGAGGAAAATAACCTATCTCTTAACTACATAAAAGTTATATTGTGGGACTGATCACATAATCTTTTGCCTTGAATTCATTTATTATTTTAAATTCATGGGATTTAGGGTGAATATCAAATAGTTATAGATGCATAGGATGATTCTTTCAATTCATGGATATAACTTATAATTTCTAGTTTATGCATATCCAAAGTTTTCCTTAAAATATCATTTTTGCCTTTTAAGGACTATTTCAAATAATTTGGACTTATACCCACTAAAGTGACGTGGAGAAAATTTTCTCCAAAAATAATTAGTTTATATTTCAAATAAAGTGGACTATTTCAAACCATTTGGGCATAGATCATTTCAAATGAATTAGTCTATTTCACTTAATTTGGACTTATACCCAGTAAAGTAGAGAAGGGTAAATTTTAGTGGTGAATATTTGTTAATTCATGAATATTCCAATTTTAGGATTTTGGTTTTTGGAATTTTTTAGGGTCAATAGATGGGACCTAATAACCAAAATTTTAGGGATATAATTTTTTTGGGGGGGCAACTCACCAACCCTTTATAATAATAAATAATATTATAATTCAATTCACACACACACACACACACACACACACATTAGAACCCCTCACTGATACCAATCAATCCAACAAGTAAAACCAAAACCAAAAGATCAAATATCCAAATAACACTATCAAACAATAGAGTTGAATGGAAAATCTGAATGGTAGAATTGAATGCTAACAAAAAATGATAAGTTGAGTGATAGAGCCAAAAAATTAATTGGAACAGTGGATCCAAATTCCAAAGAAGAATGGTAGAGCTAAATGATAGAGTTGAATGGTAGAACTAAATGACAATAATGAATGCTAAGCCAAACAATAGATCCAAGCAACAAAACTAAATGGTGGATCTAAATTCTAGTGATGAATGATAGATTAAAATGATAGATTCAAATAGTAGATATGAATGGTGGATCTAAATGCTAATAATGAAAGGAAAACTAATGACATAGTCAAATGATAGTGTCAGGCTAGGGAATCAAATACCAAAATTGAATCCTTTCTACTAGGTGATAGTTCCAAATAGGAGTATCAAATGATAGAGTTGAAAAGCATAGTTCATCATGGCATATGGTGGGAATGGTAAAAAGACAATCTAGTTATCAGGTAAATCATTCATATTATATTATTTTAAAGAGACAACCAAAAAGTCCACACAATCACAATGCACTCAAAATCTAGGTATTTATGGTTTTTTAGTTTTTCATAAATTTAACTTCAACTATTCAATAATATTAAAAAAATTTGCATGTAAAAATCTCCATTGTTATCTCACCTAAAAGAATCAACCAAAATAACATATCACCCCCTAAATATTTTTTTGATGATGACATGCCACCACTCATAGATGCTCCTCTGGTTTTTGATGAAAATGAAAGTTACACTCAAGTGGTATAATAGATTGTTGCTTATCACCAAACACAAAGTTTAGCTAAAAACTTCACTCAAAAATATTCTTGGAGGAAGAGAAGTATATGGACAATTGGAAGGTCCTTTCAGGTGGAATGGGCAACAAAATTTCTCTTCATTGAACTTGTAGAGCCTAAAAATACTGTTGATACTCCAGCATAATGTAGATGTACAATATGTAGTAAGAAAGTAAGAAAGGAACATAGAATGCAACTAAAATTAGACACGATTGAGAAAAATTGTGGAAATGTATATGAGATAGTGAAGCACCCAGATGGAATGATAACAAGAACACATAGGTGGAAAACTACAAAATAATGCCTACATGTAAGATATGCACACGAGTATGAAAATGATTTAAAAAGATGTCAAAAAAATCTTGTAGAGAAAATGGGAATAATTGAATAATTTTTTTGAAAAGTCAAGTAATCCCATCTAAAGGATAAGTACATATAGTTCTCTACTATATACCATATTCTAAAAAAAGGTAGACCTATTTTTTATTTTTTAAATTATAAGATTTTGTTTCAGCATAATGGATTTTTGGATATTCCACAATCACATTGGTCAGATAGTAATGCTTGGGAAATGGTAAAAAATTTATCATTGGTTGAGAATGAATATTTGGAACAAAATGTTAAAAATTCACTATTAATCTCATTGTCTATTGATGAGGTCATAACAATTGACAACATAGCCTAGGTTTGCATGCATGTATATACTTTTAAGTACTATTCAGGGTAACCTCATCTACTAGTAGTTCATAAAATGGTAGAAAATATACATAAATTGGTTGTATTGAATTTGAAAGATAAAGCTAGAATGAATGATTATGCAATAGCTATGAAGATGATGTGTGTTGGGGCTGATGGTACATCATTTATGCAAGGGAATAGAAATAGTTTGTGTGTTCAGCTACAAACAATACTTTCCCCATAAATGATTCTAATTCATTGCATGGCTCATAAGATGAATCTTGCATAAAAAATAGTTAGCAAATTTACTAATGTGGAAAAAGTGGAAAAGCTCATTTGTGACCTACATGCTTATATATCAAGTAGTTTAAAAATATTTTTAGAGTTCCAAAAATTTGCAATAGGAGTGACTGATGGTAAGAAACATTTCAAAAGATGTGGATATAGGATGTATTTCTATGTATGAACCTACATGTTGAATTTTTGAAGAATATCCTTCATTAGTATTTTTTATGTATAAATATCATACAAAAATTGATAAGGCAAAATATTTTTTGTACCATTTAATAGATTTAGAAATAGTACTAACTTTATGTGGAACTATTCCAATCTTGAAGGAAATGAATTGTTTAGTGAAACATGCTCAGGAGAGATCCATATATATTGTGGACTTTATGTGGCTAAATAAATGAGTATGTTAATCTCTAGATATATTATATACTTCGAATGAATTTTTTTAAGGCCCTATTTTTAGCAGTTGGCAATGTTTGATAGATATAATAACCCTAACATTTATTTGAAGTTGAATATCAATGTTCATCTTTGTGTCATTTTTAATGGCAAGGAAATTCAAATGCACACATTCTACAAAAGACCTAATCTTGTGGGACCTAAATCTGAAGAACTCCCTACAACACGTATTTTGTATGACACTATTATATCTAAAACTTGGATGAAACTAAGTAGAGTTTCCCAAAACTTATTTATGGAGATTAGAGATTTGTTTCAAAGGGATGATTTTTGGAGGACATGGTAGTTGTGAATCCCATTTTTTGGAACATTAATAATAGTAAAAATATGATTAGCAATTTATTTCACAAATACATGGATTGTCTTATAAAGCATTTAGGTAAATTTGTAGAGGTGAATGGAGTAGAAATAAAATGTTTTTTAGGAAAGAATTTGTTGACATCCCAGTCAGCCCATTTTAGAATTACATCTTTTGAACAATATTATCTTCTAATTGAACTAATAGAGAATGGGGAAATTACAAGACTATGGAAAAAACTTTATCCTAGTAGTATATTGCATGAAAGTCTAAGTGAATATTATAGATTATATGAGCTTGTCAAACAATGATTTTGGGTTCAGTGGAAGATGAAAGAGTATTCAGTGCATTATTGTTCATAAATTTGAAACATTGAAATAGATTGGATAAAAATTTAGAAACATATTTGAGATTATACATTTCATGTTATGTAGTGGATATATTTCATTATGAAAAAACTATAGAAACATGGATTTCTCTAACTGAAAGAAGAGGCATCATCAATACAATGACAAATAAAGAGGATGTAAATAATGACACTGAATATGGCACTGACATGACAGATGCAAATATCATTGTTAATGATCAAGTTTGTATAGGATTATTTCAACTACTAAATTATTAGTTTTGAATTTCTAAATTCCAATTTAATATAATTTTATAATTTGTTTCTAGTGACTACTATTCAATGTATTCATGTTTTAATTTATCTAACTATTTGTAAGTACTTTTCACAAGTTTATCATAAGATGCAATAACTATTATACATTTTCAATTATTAAAAAAATATAATAACTATGTCAATGCCAAATCACTTTCATGAGGATTTTAAAAAAACCTATGCAATTTTTTATAGTCCTTTACTTGTGACAAATCATGTTCTCATGCATCAAAATAGACCGTGCAGAAATATAAAATACCCTTGTTTTTTGTTGGTAGTCCTTAAATCTGATTCTTCTCAAAATAAAGTGATAAAATTAAATTTAACCTTTGAATCACAAATCAATGAGTATGAATGACACTCATGTTGTATAGAATATATGTTTCTTGATAAGAGTTTCCTTCTTAGTCGTATTTTGTCATAATTACACACATACATAGTTCACATATTTATAAAGACCTTACCTCTTCTTTATTAATTTTCATATGAATAAAATTGATTTTATGAGTCCTATTCTATAGTTCATGATCACAATCAATCATGCATCTTTTCAAGTTTGATGAATCATGATTATTATTGACTATCACAATACTATATTCAACACAGATCTCTACAAAACATGAATGTGCCTTTGTAATTCCTCAAATGCATCTCAAATCATGATTTACTAAAGAAACAATCCAAATCTAATAAATAAAATATCTTCCACACAAAATAACTCGCTCTTTTAGCATAAGATGCAATAATTATTATACATTTTCTAAAATGTATTTCATTAATCCTTACTAACTGATGATTGTAAAAGATTAATATATTATGATCATGTTAGGGGTAACACTATATAAAGTAATATATTGACATTAATCCATTTATATTTAGATTTGATTTTCAAAAGTGTATCACAAATATCAAAAGAGGGCATAACACCATACAAGTTTACAACATCATAAAATTAAAATTGAAATTGAAATCTATGTGTCTCATCTAGTAATTCAAACTCAATAAATTTATCGACACATATATACACTTAAATTATAATTCAAAATATAATTTTAATAGAAAACATTATTTACAAATATATAAAATAGATTTTCAACTACTCATCTACTTTTTCAATTGCTTTCTGAGCTTCTTTCTCAGCCACATGCCATTTTTGTCATTCAATATCCATACATTTTCAAGATCCATAACCACAATATTAATATGATCAATATTTTCCACATCTTATTTTACAGCATCTCCTACATAAAGTAAACTTGGATCAGCCACTATCTTCTTCTTAAATAAGGCATCAGGATCCCATCCTTATTATTTAATGAATTTTTAGAGTGTGTTATTTTATTTATTCAATAGAATCAGCTTCTTGAATGAATGACAGATAATAAACTTTTTCATGCATTTTTTAGATGAACATTGAGGACCTTGGCTTCTTTTTTTAAGTTATCATATTTTTCCTGCATTATAAAATGAAATGTAATTAGATGTGAAAAAAATAAGTATGACACAAAATTTGATTAAAATAAAGATACATCACCAAATATTTTTTCTTCTCCTCATTTGAAATCACAAGGTTGGTGTATTTTACCCATTTATTATAATATCCTCAGGCTTCTACATCAAATTCTCTAATCTATTAAGAAAAATAGTCAACACATTATAATTTTAAATATTACCAATAGTAAATAACACAAATTTAGCTTTGGCAAAAAAATCATCAATCTTGGTGGGTTCGTGTTGCAACAATGCAAATAAATTTTCTCACTAGGAGTGGTTGTGATAACGTGCTTTAATTTATTTTATCAATGCCTTTACCTAAAAATCTAACACGTTTAAATTTTTTAATTCATTAATTAATACCTCCTAAAGATTATAAGTAATACTATATGTTATCAAATTATTCAGTGGAAAATATGTAATGGCATCATCAAATAAAACAACATTCTCTATTGGGGTGGGACTGTCCAAACTGTGTGAAGGTTCCTCCTGAGTAGTCACATGAACATTTGTTGATGCTCCCTAGATAAAATAATGTGAATTAAAGGTATTTTCAACATCAACACCACTTTCAAACCCCATATATTCCTCATCAAGTTTAATTTCTAGCAAAGAAGTCAATCCCTGCACACTTGGTACACCTCCGACAAAGAAAAAGGGGAATTAAGAACTTGATAATTGCATTGTTGTGATTTTTTATGGACCTTGTGGTGGTTGTAATGTAATATCCTTTCCCATTGAGAGAAATGAGTTTAGGGTTGGAGGCGATAGCATAGTGTTCCTCACAGTTAGAGGATGGCCTACAAAATGTAAGTTATTTTAGAAAATAAATAAATTTAAAACATAAAGTTATATGTTAATTTAAAATTAAAGGTTTATAACTTGTATTTGGAGACAATATATCCTACAATATATGAACCATTTTGAGAGTGATAGGGGTGTTTTGAGATGGTACATTACACAAAATTTTAGTCTAAAAAACCATAATCAAAAACCAAAAAACAAAAAAAATGAATATTGTTTGTTACGGTGGTGGTCGTTCCACTGTCTAAATTCTTGTCAAGTCAACTAAAAAAATAAAAAATATAACTAAAATAATGTACTAGATCTTGAAAATTAGAATCTCATTTGAAAATTTTTAATAGAAAATCTGTATGCAGAGATGACACCAAAGAAAATTGTGGATGTTTTGCAAGCTGATAAGATTGCAACGATGATTTTATAGATTCTTCAACTACACACTATCATTTTGAAGTAGATTATTTTTATGAGGCATGAATTATTGTCTATAATTTATAACAAACAAATTTCAAACATTTATTAGTTTTTACCTTGGTAATCATTTAACAAATAAATGAATAATAAACCCTAAATCAACAAAGGAACAAATAAACTAACCTCATGCTCATCCACAGACAAAGCATTTATCATCATTTTTGGATAAATCATAGTTGGAACCTATGATTTTTAGAGGTCAAATAAGGCCTCATATTATAATGCAAGAATAAAAATTGAACAAGAAATAGTGGAACTAGGATTGGTAGAAGCATAATTTAATTGAAGCCTTATCCTAGTAGAATTAAAAGACCACCAATCAAATCTATATTTTAAAAGAGTATGGACAATTTAAAATGCTTCCCAATATGGAATATATGTTGGTCTTCCATACAATACTATTCTATCTTGGAAAAATTGAGCCATTGCTTTACAAAAAGGGTGACTAATGGCTTTAACTTGGAGGCCCCTCTTTCAACTATTTGAAACAAAAGAGAGAATGAGGATTTCACATTGTAAAAGTTGAATTTTGAATTAAAAAAATATATATTATTACATAATAGTTTAAGCGATGTGCAACCTAAAATTATTGGCCAAAATATTATTGTCTTCATCTATCAGTATTGCTTTTGAACTCATTGGGGTTACATTATGAAATAGAAGACCTATCAAATTATGAATATCTCAGGCTAATGTACTAAAGGAAATTATTCTAGATTGCATATTCATGATGAATATCTTTTCATTAGGCTCATATGAATACATGAGCATTTTAAATAGCATTATGTCTATTTCATACTGGGTCATGTACAATAGGCCAATAAAGCTACATTCCTCAATTCAATCATTGTAGGCATCCAATTTTTACATGAGCCTCAAAATGTATGGGCCTAAGAGGTTCTTGAAATGAATTTTATTTCCATGTTTACAAAGTGGGACAATAAATATCCTCTACAAAATGTTAAAAATGAGGGTGGGGGTGAGTATTTATAGAATAGGGGATGTGACCAACCAACCAAACTATAGATTAGCTACACAGGTCACCCACCAGTATGTCCCAACATCACCGTCTAACATTGGATTTTTGTCTCATTCATTCGGTCTAACCATCTATCCAAACATGTTATCCAGCCATCTGATCCAACCATCCCCATCTAGCATAGCCATTTAGACTAGTTGTGTAGCCCAACCATCTGGTACTATTATTCTACCTAGATATTTAACCCAACCATTCAATCTGGCCATATGCTTTAGTTTTTTTAATCATTTTTCCCTATCATTTGGATCTACCATTCATCTTAGTCATTCATCTAAGACATTTGATTCTATTATTCATCCTCTATCATTCAGTTTGATCATTCGATTCCATTGTTTGGCTTAACCATGTTATTATATGGGAAAAAGCATTAGCATAAGATTCTCCATCACCCATAGAATATTCACCACACTAATGAATCAAATTTCCTTAGAATCTCTCAATATTTCTAATAGGTTTACTAGTAGGGCCTCTTAAAATTAACCCTGAAGTAGAGTGGAGAGAATTTTATCCAAAAATAATTTTTCTATATTCCAAATAAATTGGATTATTTCAAACCATTTGGTCATAAATCATTTACAATAAATTAGGATATTTTAAATAATGTGGACTTATACCCACTAAAGTGGAGTGGAGAAAATTTTCTCCAAACATAATTTTTTTATATTCCAAATAAATTAGACTATTTTAAAGCAATTGGGCATAGATCATTTTGAATAAATTGGGCTATTTTGGAAACTTTAGACTTGTACCCACTAAAGTGGAGTGGATAAATTTTTATCTAAAAATATTTTTTCTATATTCCAAATAAATGGGACTATTTCAAAACATTTGGGCATAGATCAGTTTAGGATATTTCAAATTATTTGGACTTATACCCATTAAAGTGAAGTGGAGAATATTTTATCTATAAATGTGTTTTCTATATTCCAAATAAATTAGACTATTTCAAACCATTTAGGAATAAATAATTTTAAATAGATTGGATTGTTTCGAACATGTGGCACCCTTTTGGACCTTCAGACCGATTGATCCTTTGATGTATTTCTATTACTAGAACACATGACACCATTTGATAGGCCCTCTACCTATGTCTCAATGAGATAGTCCCATAGATTATAATTCTTTAATTCTACTAATAAGTGGACTAATGTATGAAGTATTTAATCAACTAGTTTCATCTTTAACCCTCACCACTAAACATAGCCCCAGCCCTAAGCACTCAAAAAAATGGTACCTTGAAGGTATTGCAAGACCCCTTAAGTTATCTAAAATATGAGGATGAGGAGAGCACTCATGCACAATAAATCAATTATTTTAAATATGAGTAATATCACTAATGTACAAGTATTCAACCCATTTAAAGAGTTTGGCAAAACTTCTAATATCAGTTGAATTTGGTTTTGTTGTTATGCTTCACATAATAAAAGTCTTGCTAGGCCCAATAAAATTTATTACTACAGAATTTTACTTGCTAATGCCTTGCCAGCATCACTTGGAGAAATATAGGGTAATATTATGATGAACTAGGGTGATTTAATTAGGTCACACCCTTAAATTCCTCATGATATGTAATATTATAGGTAGCATGCAATAGTAACTATGGTGTACAATGGTATTCAAATAAAGGTGCATTCAAGTTTTGAAACAAAATAAAATAGAACAATAGGTATGAGAGAAAGTTTCCAAATAGTAGTGCTAGAAGGATGAGGAAGCCAAGTGCAAAGTAGAGGCACAAGTTACCAAGGAAATTTTTTTTGTTGATGCCAAAGTTATGGTTGAGGTAGATGCGAAGGTCAAAATTGAGGCCAAAGCTAAGGCCAAAGAGCAATCCTAAATTCAAGGTGAGGTTACAACTAAGGCTAAGGCACATATTACAAAAGAAAAGGAAGCTAAGGAAAAGGTATAAGTAGAACACATAACATCCCATAAGGATGAAACCTAATCAAGTGTACCAGAGGAGACTTCAATTTCAAAGTATCATACTTCTACCTAATGGTTGTGGGATATCCCTACCACACCATCTTGTTGCACTAATTTATTTATTTATTTTACTCAATTTATGCTAACTCCTTCCACAATCATAGCCAAATCCATTTCACTTAATCCTATTTCCATGGAGATGTATTGGATGTTTCATAGTTACCATTATCTAGGAAAATTGAAGGAACAAATGCATTCCAAGAATCCATTGAGAAAAAGGCTTTAAACTTAGAATTAAAAAAATTGTGGCTGCATGAGGAGAAAGTAAAAGCAAAAAATAAAATGGATAAGGGTATGTATCTCATCAATGATAATTTTCATACTCTAGTTATGCAAGTCCTTGGTGATCAGGTAATGTTTAAGGACAAATAACACAATCCATTGTTGAATCAGCTAATAAAGGATTGGGTGAGTACATATAAACTGCTTACATTGTACACTCAAGGGCATGATATCCATACTAAAATAGAAGCCATATATAAAATACTAGAGGAATATCTACATGTCCTAGGAGATACATTGAAGGGCTTTACAATGCCTTTAAGGGTACCCTTATGCATGTTTATAAGGTATCTCCTAGGAGATACCTTTAAGGTACCCTTGATTGGCCTTCAACATATCTTCTAGGAGATTCATTGAAGGGTCTTATTGTACTATCAAGGGTTATCCTATTAAATTCCTTGAACATGCCCATGATTAAAATTTTCTTCTATATATATATATATATATATATATATATATATATATATATATATATATATATATATATATATATATATATATATATATATATATATATATATATATATATATATATATATATATATATGATTACTATTTCTTAGAATAAGGAAAGGACAAATAGATTTCCTATTAGGTTTTCATCTCATAACCCTATTAGTAGAATGAAATATAATAATAAATAGGCCTAAAGGACAAATTATGGATGAAAACATAATAACAAATTACTTCATCTACTAATACAATCCCATTTGATGTTTTCCATAGTTGTTTAATCATCAAAAATATGCTAGGTTTTATGGATAACCATTCAGTTTTTGGAACCAAGGCAACATAAGGACTAAAACTACATTTTCATCAAGTTTTTAAGGTTTACATGAGCATAAGGTGACTAAATTGGCATCGGCAAACAAATTTAATGAGAAAGATAGACTTTAAAATTGTTTGTTGTTCATTAGGAATATCTTCATGAGTAGGTGTTAATATACTAATGGATCAACTTGGGTAATTTAAAGATAAACTGATGGAGTATCCACTTGGAATGGGATTAGCTTTGAAACATGAACCTGATTCAATAATTTCAAGGTATCTCTAACTATAAATTAAATTGCACTTAATGAGATCGAAGCATTACTAAATTAAAATCAATAAATTTTAAATAAATTGGACTACATTTGAAATAATTTAGAATTGATTTGTCTAAAATTGATGATAATGTTTACTATAATTATAGTTTATAATCAATAAATACACTTGAAATAATCATATGGAAAAATTATATCCTTGCAAACAATGGTTCACAGTTGGTGGCATGGATTTTATGGTTTCTCCTAAGAATGTGATGATATGTCATTCTAATTCTCCAATCCTTTTCATCTTTCTAAATTTCATTTCTAGCATATCTACTTGACGTAACATAACTCATTTTTTATTTTTTATTTGTCTCACAATTTTGATAATTATAATAAATTAACATCATGTTGGCAATTGAAAAAGCATCTCCAAAGATCCCTTTAAAAATAACTTCATCCAATTTCTTTATATTTATATTGAAGGGCTTAGAATATCTTTTCCCCCAAACAAACATGAAATTTGAACTTGTGTAACCCATGGCTTTAAGGAGTAGCCTCAAGTTATTGTCTTCTATCTTTGGAATGATCTCGAATTTAGTATGACATATTTTCTATTTTATACTATTTTTTTCCCGTATCATTCATTTGCATATATTTTTTTGTGCACAACAAATAATAAGTCATCTAACACCAAAATCAATATTTTTTTAGAAGTCAGTTTCAGCTCCTCCTTTGAAATATCTACAATTTGTTAAAAAATAAAGCAATCATTTTTTAACAATATTATATTATAAGAATTGATGAGATGTTGGTGATTTCCTAAAGTGACTTGGTTGTTTCAACCACCACCTAGGTTAAAATCTCAGTATGGTATCAGAGGCTAGATATTCTCATTCATTAGTATTCTTGGCTAGTTGTGGCTGATCATTGATATTATTGGGATAATTCTAGCCAATTATTGGTATTCGTAGGTTGGTTATGGATGTTTTTGGTATTCTAAGGCTAGGTATGGTCATTTATTGCCATTCTCAGTCTACTTATGGCCATTGGTAGTATTCTCAGGCCAATTGTGGCCATTGTTGGTAAATATGGTACTAGCGAATGATGATCACTTGGGGATTTCGACCCCTAATTGTGTCATGTACCATTGGAGATCTGGTCAAAAGAGAATACCCATCTAAAAAAAATATTATATTATAATAAATATAACAAGAAAATTTTCTAAAAAATGTTTTACATGTTAGATTGATCATTGATGTGCTTTTGATTTGCATTTCATATTGTAACATATAAACATAATGTATTTCATTTGATGAATTTTTTATTTACATTTCCTTAAATCTTATAAATAATCATATAAACATATATATATAAATATATACATGCTCAGGCACATATAACTATACTCATTATACATAGGTGTACCATTTTTATTTCTAGTTTTGTAACATACATATGCATATACATGTTTATAATGAATCTTTATAACTTGACCATAACTTGATCATATTCTAAAACAATCTAGTTTTTCCATAACTCATTTCTCATAGACATTGAAAGGAATTTAACATTGATCAACCAACATCTATATTATTACATTAATGAAAGTATCAATTATTCTTATGCATACCAATACATATTTATATGTTTAGACAACCCATCATATCAAACAAAATAGGATTTAATTATTTTAAACCAAAGTTCACTATCACTAATTTCAAATCAATATACACCTATAGTTGAACCCCCTTCATATACTTCCAATAAGACACATCAAATAAAAAATTGTTTAAACCAATACAAATATAATTATTTCTGGCACAATATAATTTATTAATTTCTTTCCTTATATCAATGAATTATTATATCTAGAATACTTGTATGTATATATATGCCCTTTTTCATCAAAATTTTCTTAATATAAAATTTATTCTTCATCAAATTTCTCACAATCATAATATTTTTATCCATTCAAAGAAATTGTTTTTATATTGATAAAGATCATGTATACTAAGCATCAAAATTTATTGTATTGAAGACATAATATAGCACATATTGTTTTAATTTAAATTAGGTAAATTAAAAATGTAAACAAAATTTTAATAGGTAAATGCAACCACATTCAATTCATCACAATAATAAAATGAAACCACACTTCGAAATCCCTAGCTGATGTAAGTCTATATTTTATTGTCTTTTAAAATCTCCTATCAATAAATAAAAATCCAATTATAATGTGTTTAAATAAATAAATATAATTAATATATTATAGTGTATGAAAATGTATAATTGCACATTCATTGAAAGGGGTTTTTATGTTTTTTTTTCCTTTTTGTATTTTTTATGGGTGCACTCTTGCGTTGAACCTTTTTTTCTTTATTCTTGGTGCTTGGCTACTCCACTCATCAATTACACATAACACAATGACAAAAATTATCATAAAAAATTATGAATAATAGAATTAAAAAAATTATTATAAAAATAAATTACAATGTTATATCACCATGGGATATTTCACTAAAAATAAAGTATCTTGTATGTTGGAGGCTCAATCTTCACTGCCAAGGCTCATAAATATCTACCAAAAGCTTCTCCCAAAGATTTCAATATCTCCCCCTTCAATCTAGATGTAGTAATCTAGAATACATATAAGTGTGGTTTCATAAATAAAAATCAAGATTCCCTTACTTTTGGAAAGGTTACATGATTATATAAAGACAACTTATCATCTTCATCCACTTGCCATTTTTCATTTAGATCCTACTTTTTCCCTCTATAGTTGCATTTTCTAAAATTACGGATAAGAATGAAACAAAACCTAGTAAGTTTCCTTAAAAGTCATCTGCGTCTTATCTTGGTAATCATGCCCCACTTTGGTAAGTTTTCTTCACATAAAATTCACACCACCTTGATTACCTTTTAATTTAGAAATATAAATTTTCCTTAGAGTTCACAACTTCAGAGATGCATATCTTTTGAACTGAGCATCTAATTGACAAACTATTTATTGCATCAAAAATATTTGAATGTGATCTAGACATATTATACATAAATTTAAATGTACATACATAAATTAATACCATATTACTAAAAACTAGTAGGTTACTTTTTTAGCATTCAAAATTTTGTGACAGTTCTAAACCATTAGGAACTTTAGCATGTGATCCAATTGACTAATAACCTACAAAACAAAATTAAAATAAATTAAAAATATTATCTATGGTGATGCAATATTTTCCTTACACCCTAGATGCTCTTACATTAGACACCTAGGTTAATTTGAAATGTGACCTAGTCTCATCTCAAATGTTTGAGGAAAACCAAGATGGTCAACCTCTACCTTAGAAAACCATGATGAATCTTCAATAGGCCTTCCCTTCCACTTAACCAAGTATTCATCATACTTCCTATTCCTTGTAATTATACCCATCTATTTATCAATTATTTTTTCTATCTCATCATTTTCTAGAGTAGGTGCTATAATTTTCTATATTTCCTCTTCTAGTATAACCTCACTTTCTCCTTCATGATATTATGTAAAATCAGTAATGTTAAACTTAGGTGAAATTTCAACCCCATTTTGCGATTTCACCTAATAGGAATTTCTTGAATCATGTCTCTTTAGAATATTTCATGGTCCAAACCTCTTCATTTTTAGCTTGTTATATGTTCTAAAAGGAAATATTTTCTTTCTCTGATGAACCATAACTTCATCTCCAACCTTAAATTCTTTAAACTTCTAATTTTGGTCTGCCTTTACCTTATACTAAGTATTCATCTTATTAATATGACTTCTTACCTCTTCGCGTAAGTTCTTTAGGTGTTATACAAAGGCTTTAGTATCATCACTATTCTTTTTTCCTTTGTCCATCTTCCTCAACTCAGAAGCATTCCTTGAACTACTCCCACATATAATTTGGAATGGGGATTTACTAATATTCCTATTAACATAATTATTGTGTGCAAAATCTACCTGGGGTAGAATAAAATCCCATATCTTGGGTTTATCTCCTAATAAGCATCTCAATGGGTTTTGAAATCTCCTATTCACCACATCTATTTGTCCATCAGTCTATATATGGTGTGTATAACTAAACTTCAAATCAATCTTTAATTTATTCAATAAGATCCTTTAGAAATACCCAGCAAATTTGGTATCTTGGTCTGAAACTATACTCCTTAGCAGACCATGTAGTCTTACCACCTCTTTGAAAAAAGACTCTACAATGTGAACAACATCATGAGTCTTCTTATATGCAATGAAATGTGTCATATTTGAAAATCTATCCACCACCATAAATATTGAGTCATGTCTTTTTTGTGTCCTTGGTAAAACAAGAACAAAATCCATACTGATATCTTCCCATGGTCTCTCTGGTCTAGGTAATGCCTGATATAATCTAGTATTATTAATTAATCCTTTGGGCATCTAGCATACTCTATAAATTTTCACAAATTTCTTCACATCTTGGTGTAATTATGGCTAGTAGTAATTTTCACTAACAAGAGCAATGGTCTTATCTTGACCAAGGTGTCCTATCAACCCTCTGCTATACTTCTCCTTAATCAAGTTCTCTCTCATATAGCTCCTTGGAATACATAACTAGTTTCCTCTAAAAAACATACCATCTTGGATCATGAAATGTAACCATTTTTTCATATCCAAAGTAACAAGTTCCAAACAAGCTTTCCAAGCCTCTACAAAGTCTGGATCATTAGGATACAAACTTTTGAGTTCATTGAAACCAAAAACTTATATCTTCATCTTTGTCAACAAATTTTACCTTCTACTTAAGTCATCTATAACTCTATTTGACCTACCACTCCTATTATTTAAAACAAAATTATAACTTTACAAAAAATCAACCCATTTTAAGTACATTTAATTCAAATTTCCTTGGCTATTAAGATATTGTAAAGCCTGATGGTCAATATATATAAAAAATTCCTTTGGTAGCAAATAATGTCTCCATTTCTTCAAATCCTAATCTAAAATCCCAATCATAGATAGAATAATTTTTCCTGGCATCATTAAGCTTGTGACTAAAATAGGCAATGGGCTTACCTTCCTGGCTCAATATAGTACCTATAACACTCCCACTAGCATTGCAATCTACATGGAATACCTTGTTAAAATCTAGAAGTACTTAAATAGGTTGCTCTTTGAATTTCTTCTTCATCATATTAAGACTCTTGGTTATTCCTATAGTCCACTTAAACTCCTTTATATACCCTCTCCTTATTTCATTTAGGGGTGTACAAATGCTACTTAAATTTTTGATAAAATTTCTATAAAAAATCACCAAACCATGAAAAGAGCTTACCTCTATAGCATTATTTGGTGTAGGCCATTCATAAATAGCCCTTACTTTCTATGGATCCATCTTAAGACCCTTAATAAAATAAATCCTAGGTATACCAATTCGATCTTTGTAAAACTACATTTCTTCAAATTAATCAGCAACTTCTCCTCCCTCTTCTTCTCAAACAATATTCTGATATGCATCAAATGTTCTTCCTCATTTTTGCTAAAAATAGAAATGTCTTCTAAATAAACAATAATAAACATTCCCAAAATTTCTTTCAATGCCTCATTCATGAGCTACATAAATGTGCTTGGTGCATTGGTTAGCCCAAATGGTATGACTAACCACTTGTACAAACCTTCCTTTATTTTGAAGGCCATTTTCCACTCATTTCCTTCTTGAATTTGGTTTTGGTGATATCCACTCTTAAAATCTATCTTTTTTAAGTACTTGGATCCACTAGGATGACATCCTTAGCAATCAGAACCAAAATGTGATCATGATCTTGTTGATAACTCTTGAGTCTATACACATCCTCCACTCTCCATCCTTATTTGGTGCTATTACTTCGAGTACCACACATGGAATTAGGCTCTCCCTTATTATTCATTTCTTTAAAAGATCCTAAACTTGCCTATTTAGCTCTTCAATCTCTACAAGATTCATTATGTGGGTTGTTTTATTTAGAAAGCTATCTCTTGGTATTGAATCCATTTGGTGACTTATCTTCCTCACTAGTGGTAAACCTTCTAGTGCATTATCAGATGCCATATCTTGAAATTCCTCTAATAGATCTAAGATTTTTATTTTTACATCTCCACATTCTTCCTTGTTGATTTTAGGAACCAATGCAAAACATATATGCTCATGGCTCCTGTGTTTCATAAATTTCTTTCCATTAACCAAATAAATTTTGGCATTACTACATACCTTCTCTTCTACCTCCATTAAGGGTTTTAATTTCTGATGCACTCCATCTTTCATTAGTTAATAGGTATTTGCATGGTCATCATAGACATCACACCTATCATACTTCCACAACCTCCCCAATAGAAAATGGTATGCATCCATTGAGATGATGTCACCTAGTACATCATCATAGTAGCCTCCAATATTGAACTTGATGAGACTCTACTCATTAGCCAAAGCTTTATGGTCCTTTTGTAACCATGCCATCTGATATGTGTGTGGATGCTTTCTCCTCTCTATTTTCAACTTGTTGACCATCTCCTCTAAAACTAGATTATCAGAACTACTGCTATCAATAATAACTTTGTAACATTTATCTTTAGATTTGCATCTTTTTAAGAATAAAATCTTCCTCTAGACTGGTTATCTACCTTCATTCAACAAGGCTCTACTTATGATAAGGGCTTCCCCTCTTTCAACATCTATAGAATATTCAAACTAAGCATCATCATCTACATGTGCAACCTATAAATTCCCTTCATGTCTTATATTTATCCTTTCTTGATGTTGGGGACATTCATAGGCTCAATGTCCCTCTTTTTCACATCAAATAAAAATTCCTCTAAAGCCTTCTCTTCCAATTCCTTGTCTAAATATTCTTCTTCATTTTTTATCACCATTATTTTTGCATCAAAGATGATAGGGATTATATCCTCTTTGGGTTTTGATGGTTCTTGATTCTTCATTTTTCTTTTGATCTTCCTTTAATCCTTTATAGGATCTTTTTTCAATCATTCCACGACAACCTCTTCCTCTTTATTTGATTTTGAACCTTTTATTTAGTTTCTCCTCTATTTTTATGGAAAATTGGTATGTATTTTTTCTAGTAGTCATTTTGACCAGACTCAACTCCTCTTGAATTATTGGCCGCAACCCATTAATGTAATAGGCTACATTCTCCTTGTTAGCCTTTGAATGTCATGTTCTTATAATAATCTTGTATAACTCTTTCATAAAATATTTAATAGTCATATTTGATTATTTCAAATCTTGAAAAAATTTCAACACTCCAACTCATAGTATACAAGATTAAACTACCTCCTTAACATTTCCACCATTCTTTCTGATTTGGTGATCTTCTCTTTTCCTCTTTTATTTCTCTCTAACTGAACTTCCTTCCACTAGACATTGATATGGCTTTTTAGCTTTGTCTTTGTAAAGTTTACCTTTTTAGGGTCTTCCACATCTTTACATTTAAAGTATTCCTCCAATTCATTGATCCAATCGATCAATTCTTCTGGTTTAAGATGTCTATAATATGTAAAAACTTTAATCTTTGGACTTTTTTCAATATTGGAAATGACCCTCAAAAACCTAACTTACTCAAGATTTCTTGTAGAATCTTGTTCTTATTTAAAATTCTCTTCTTATTTTTCATCATCTTCACTTTCCTCTCTTCCTTTTGTCTCAAATCCTCTCCATAGCTCCTCTTGCAATGCATTTATTTATCTTTGTAGGTCTCTAAAACCTTTTTTCACAATATTTCTCCCAGCACCACCATAGTTCCTTCATAGAGGCATTTTGATCTCTACAAAAATTTCAAAACCTTAGGGCCTGGTGCAAACTACCTCATAATTGATGATCTATCTACACTCTTAGGAATTACTACTCTGATACCACCTTGTACAGGGTTACTCAACCTAGTAATTACACATGACACAACCACAAAGATTCTCACAATTTTTTTTAAAGAATAGAATCAAACATATTTTATTATAAAAATAAATTACAATACTCTATCCCCATGGGATATTTCACCACAAATAAATTAACCTACATGTTGGAGCCTTAATCTGCACTACCAAGTCTCAGAAATTTCTGCCAAAATCTTCTCCCAATTTTTTCAATCTCTCTCCTTTCAATCTAGGCATAATAGTCTAGAATATATCTACGTTTGGCATAAAAAACAAAAATAAATATTCGCTTATTTCTGGAAATGTCAAATGAGTAGAGAAAGGCAATATATCATCTTCATCCACTTGTTATTTTTCATTTAGATCCTGCTTTTTCCTTCTATAGTTGCTTTTTCCAACCTCAAGGATAAGAATGAAACAAAACTTAGTAAGTTTCCTTGAAACTAATCCTCATCTTATGCTAGATAAGCATGACCAACTTTGGTAAGTTTTCTTCACATAAAATCCATGCCACCTTGATTACCTTCTAATTTTGAAATAACAACTTCCCTTATAGTCCACAACTTCTGAGAGGCATATCTTTTGAACTGGGCATCCGATTGATGAACCATTTATTGCATCAAAAATAGTTGGAGGTGTTATATGACATATTATGTAAAAATTATGTGTAAATATATATGAAGAAATATTTTGGAAGCAACAAGTTGCAGAGCTATGTCATGGGTTATTATGTTGGAGACACAAAGATGTAGAGCTATGTTGTGAACTATTTTAATTAAGAGATAAACAAATGAAGAAATATTTTGTCAGTATTATAAATAGTTGATAAATAAAAAATTATATAATTGTAAAAATATGCATGATCTTATCTTACCTTATTCAACTTACAATGTGTCATGTTCATTGATTTTATTTTCCATTATTATTGTTTGTTTACTTACGTGTACACATCAAAAGATTGCTAAGTTGTTAGGTTTGAAAAATAAATCATACACATCAATATACTATCAAGATTTTATATTTGAAAAATAAAGCATGATTATAAAATAAATTGAAAATGTTATACACCTAATACTGATCAAAATGGGTGTTCTTATATTAGTGGCTCTAAATTTGTCAAATAATTTCAAAATTAAACAATATTTTTTTTTTGTTTTTTAGTTTCTGTAATGCAAGATAAATTCATTTGCAATTGTGTACAAGCATGCACTAATACGAATCCTATATATACCCCTAGCACATCACATGTATCTAAGCTGTTGAAATTAGAGATATATCTCTGCCAAAAGAAGCTATCTATTTCATTTTTTAATTGTTTTCCTATTTTGTGTGAACCAATCATTTGAAATGTTAGTACTTATTTACTAATGTCAACACCTTCCTCTAATTTACTTTCTTATGAATAGAGAATTAAATATTCAAGCTGAAAAATAATGTTATTTTGAGAAAAATTTATACCTATAATATGAGTCCAATTGAATCCATCACTATCTTGACCCCAAAGTATGACAACCATTTTTTGCATGTAATATAAATCACCAACACACATATTTCTGAGAGAGTTCTTAATGCCATAAAAATGTTCACGTTTTTGAATGATGAATATATTGAAAACCACAACAATAACTTTATCAATCAATGCCTAAAGAAATAGGTTAATAATTTCTTCCTTAAAATCTTCAATGATATTCAAAAGATCAATAATTATCAAATTAATGTTCACACTAATAATGAACATTACACTAACATCTTCTAAAATGGATGGCCAAAGACATGGGGGTTATAATGAAAGCTAAATATTTTTGTATCTATCTCAGGAAGTTGACCTCCATCACTATATAGTTATTTTGTCAATATGATTATTGAATCTATAGATAATGCTTCCCATATTTTTTTAAATTTTGAAATACCTACATTCAAGACACCCAAATCATCAACCCTTTTTGGATAAATTGTATAATGTTCCATTACCTCTTCAAGTGTGATTATTTTTTATATTGGTAGTGTCAAATCATGATTGGTGAAATAATCAATAATTTTTTATAATATACTACTTTCTTGCTTCACCTTTTTACACCAAGTATCCATGTTGTTGTACCCAAGGATTTTTAAGAAGGAAATAGACATTTTTCCAATAAATCAACTAGTTTTATTTTTCATTTTTATAAAAGCCCTTGAATATTTCTAAGTATTATTGTACCAATCATATTCAAATATTTTTTATCTAAACTAGGTAAAGTACCACTTTCAAATAAATCAAATGCCTTATCAAAATAATCCCAAATAGATTGTTCTATGAAAAGGATGCATTTTTCTCCTATAGTTGTTATGCTTAATAGTTCATTTTTGTGAACAAGTGTCTATCTTATTCATGTATTTCTTCCATAGTTTTTCCCTAATTCAATATTCTCCCAACCTCTCAATCAAATAAGGTCAAATGTAGATTGAACTCTTTCTAAAAGTGAATCCTTATAAATTGTTTCATTGGCTTGATTATATTAGTTACATATTTTGTGAACAATATGGAAGAAAGTACAAGTTTTTAGATATCTTACCCTTCTAATAGATTATTTTTTTCTAAATGATAGTGAATTGTATTCCTCCTCTAAAATAATTCTCTATTGTGTTGTAATTATGTGTTTGCCATCTATAATTTAGAACCTTACAGTTTTTTTCTCCATCATATCTTCAAGGACTTCTTTTGATTTGATAATACATTGAGGGTTATTTAGACAATAAATAATTAACGAAACATCCTTCATTGGAACCTCATTATATTTTACAAATAAATTAATTATAGAATTCACATCTCTTTTATTTAGATTTATTATTTTGATATTAGTATCCCTCATTTCATAGAGCTCTACAATAATGTTTAAGGCATACCTAATAGAACAAATATATCATGTAAAGAATTTGTTGTGTGTCTAATCAAAAATTTCTAGAAATGAAATTATATGAACCTTGTGTTCAATCTTATATTTCTCCACTACTTTGAGTAATTGTATATCCTTTTTTAAATCTACTTACTAATAGGTTTCCCTTGCTTGTTTTATTTTATTCAATATTTTTTCTATCATGATTATAGGGTATCTTAAATACATGTTTACATAGTGACAAGTAAAAGTTGTTTCCCATTGTTCATATTTTTATTTCAACATATGATCTGGACAACAATTTAGATGACAATTCGAGTTATGGGTCCACCCCATTCGATGGTGAAACATCCGGGAGCCATATCTTTTGCACCGTAGCTCCAATTGACTCACCGTTTGAACCATTGGAAAGCTAATAATGAGGGTAACATCATGAGATGGAATGGAGATCTGATAAATGAAGTTTGACCCCATAAAACCCAATGGAAGTGTCCTAAATTTCAATTTTAGTAGTGTAGTCTAAAAATAGTAAGTTTCTAAAAATAGTCATTCCTCAAATTTTGTATTGTTGTAAATCATGGAAGTCAAACCAATTAATATACTTCAATATTGGTGACCTTACTTATCCTCCACACACCTTCAAAACATGTATAAATGAAGATGTAACCTGAAATGGAAATTAGACATCTCTTCTCAGAGATAAGCATATGTTTGGGTCTGCAATTTTGATAAATAAAACATCTCTTTTCAGAGATAGCATTATTTGAATTGTGTTATTATTTTCAAATTATATTTCAGCCACAAAAATTTGAGTTTTAGATCAGTGGTATCAGAGTGGTTTGTCTTGAGAGTGTATGATCCCAAGGACGAGGTCAGGCTACAAGAAGCTTGGGTGGGAAACAATAGAGCTTCCAAATTTTCCACCTGTTTGCTCCAAACGACTTCAAATGGTGGATGACACTGAGACATCTGATCCTTTCAAGGAAATGATGAATGAAGCCCTCCAACGGCAACAAGCATAGATGCTACAATAGTTTTCCCAAATTCTTCAAACACTTTTGATGGGAAATCTTAGCTCTGTGGCTCCACTTCCTGGCACCTCAACTAGGGAACGTCCTTTTAGTGCCCCAACACCCTTCAAGGTCCAGGTAAATTTTGATATTCCTACATTTGAAAGCAAAATCAATGTTGATGTAGTAGAAAATTTGTTGGATCAATTGTCTTCCTACTCTGTAATTAAGTTAACTGATGGAGAAAAGATTACTTTGGCTCTTTTGAAATCAACATTGCCTATGAAAAACTGGTGGGAAATGTACAAAAAGAGGTTCAGTATAGATGACATTGGCCTTGAGGTGGAACCTACTTGGGATAATTTTGTGGAAGTGGTGAAAGAAGAATACTACCCCATTGGAGCATATGACGATCTATATATAGAGTGGCAACAACTTCACCAAGGTAAGGAATAATCTATTCAAGATTACATTGACATTTTTCATTCTCTATTTGCGAGATTGGGCATCCAAGAAAGTGAGAAACATAAGGTTCTCAAATATCATGGCGGACTACAATGGTACATACAAGGAGAAATGGAACTCTTCAATTTGGAAACCATCGATGAGGCATACAAGTTTACAGTGAAGATTGAGTAGAAGCATGGAAGAATGAATATAAAGAATTAGTCTTTGAAATGGAAAAGTGACAAAGAAGGTCAAACACAAGGCTAAAATTGGAAGCAAAAGGAAGGAAAGATTGGGAAGTGGTGTGATTATCATAAATCTAGAACTCACTCCAAAAAAGAATTTCGATCTATCAAATCACTACTTTTTGAGTCACAATTCTCTGATCTACTTCATACAGACCCTGCAGTCAAAGAGGTTGAAGAAGAAATTATAGATGCTGATCTTGAAGCCATTGTTACTTCATCACAGACACATGACAAGATGCTAGATGACAAGGAAAGGTTGTTTCACTCTAAGTTATGGGTGAAAGGTAAGCCTCTACATTTCATTCTTGATAGTGGAAGTCAAAAGAATTTAATATCTAATGATGTTGTGAAAAGCTTAAATCTGTCTATGAAGCCTCACCCAAAACCATACAGGATTGGATGGTTGAGTCCAGGGAGAAACCTCTGTGTTACCCACCAATGTCTTCTCTCATATGCAATACAACCTTTCCAAGATGAGGTCTTATGTGATGTGGTCAATCTAGATGTTTGTGATGTACTCTTTGGTCAGCCATTCATGTATGATCGACATGGTATATATGAATCAAGAACTAGAAGGATCACTCTCACTCTTGGAACATGGCGCTACAGGGTACTAGAAGTACCACCTTCTACAGCTATCTATCTGATTAGTGCCAAGAAATTTGTTCTCATGGTGGTCAAGCCATAGGAATCCAAAAGGGCTGATGTTGCAACCCTGACTACACAAACAACACAACAATAGAAGCAAATAGATATTGAGCTGAAGTTCACAACCTTCCATCCACAGGCTGATGGTCAGACAGAAATGGTGAACAATCAAGTATGCAACGGGAATAAAATCAAAGTAAAACTACCACACTTGATGAAAAATCTTGATTCAATGGGGACCATTTCTTCTCAAGGAGGGAGGAATGATCTGGACAATAATTTAGATGACAATTCGGGTGATGGGTCCACCCCATTTGATGGCAGAACTTCTGGGAGCCATAACTTTTGCACCGTAGCTCCAATTGACTCACCGTTTGAACCGTTGGAAAGATAATAATGAGGGGAACATCATTAGATGGAATGTATATTTTATTTATGAATTTTGACCCTGTAAAACCCAATGTAAGTGTCCTAAATTTAAATTTTAGTAGTGTAGTCTAAAAATAGTAAGTTTCTAAAAATAGTAATTCCTCAAATTTTGTATTGTTGTAAATCGTGGAATTCAAACCAATTCATCTCCCTCAATATTGGTGACCTTACTTATCTTCCCCACACCTTAAAAACATTTATAAATAAAGATGTAACCCGAAATGGAAATCAAACATCTCTTCTCATAGATAAGCATATGTTTGGGTCTGTAATTTTGATAAATAAAACATCTCTTTTCAGAGATAGCATTATTTGAATTGTGTTGTTCTTATTTTCAAATTATATTTCAACCAAATATTTTTGAGTTTTATATCAACATATTTTGTATTCTAATGACCAAATTATATCTATCTATACACCTAGACATTTCTAGGTTGTCATAGCTATTCAACTGAAACCCAAATGTTTCACAAGAAGGAGAAAAAATATTTTTTATCAATTCCATTTAACTAAGTGTAAATTTATGGAAATTAGATGTATCACGATGGAAAATTCCCTCTTCTCCATTCCATACTTCCAATGGGAATTGAAGGGAATCTTCAAGTTCATCCTTATTATTGGCAAGGATTTTTCCAATCTAAGAAGATTATTTTTAAATATAGTAGTAAACAAATAAATATTTGTATGCATATTTGGTGGATTAAACAACTCAAAATATTAATTATCAAGAGTAATTTTGTCACTAGCATAAAATGGAAGATCTTGATGTGGATTTAATTTTAGTTTTGGTAGTTTAAACATTACTATTTCTAAATTCTCTTGGATTGAGGCCTTTTTCTACCTTTTAAGTGTGTAAGTTCCTTTCTTACTTGAAGACATTATACAAAATAATTGAAATGACTTAAATATTGATCTTTTGTAAAATGTATGTTGCATACTACATAAGTTATGAAATTATTTGTGATTAAGTAGTGAGTAATTATATATCAACAAATGTGAATTCTAAACTAAAATATAAAATATATATTAAATATTCATAATATATACACTAAATCACACTTAAAATAATAATTTATGACCAAACCAATAAAAAATTATATGTATAAAGATGTAAAAATCATTCAAAGGGGATGGCCTAAAAGTTGACTATACATTTCTAACATATCAAGCACCAACCAATCTAATCTAATGGGTAAAGGAATCCAAAAACATTTGTTTTAAAGGAGAAAGATTAGGGGGAAGTATGTTTCTAATATGTGTCAAAATGTCCATCAATATGTACCTTTTAGGTATCTCCTAGGAGATACCTTTCAAACATACACAAGCGTCAATGTTTCCTTCAAGGTATTTCCTAGGAGATACATTCAAGTTAACCATGATGATATTACAAGCATATTTTAAGTCCCTTGAAATAATATCCTAGGATACACCTCAAATGGAATTTTCATACATTCAAATGGATGTTAAATGTATCTCCTAGTAAAAACCTAGAACATTCACATGAGTAGAATTTTCCTACACCTTGAAATCATTGCGATGTGATAACTTGAAGGGCCTTGTAATATTTACAAGGGTTAATTCAAGGTATCTCCTAGGTATATGTTCAAGTTACCCACAAAGGTATTTCAAGGCCTTTGAAGGCATATCTTAGGAGATATCTTGAAGGCCATTGTCATACATTTAAGGGGGCATTGAAGGTATGTCCTAGGAGATAACGGGCCTTGTAATACCTTCAAGCATACTTTGAATGCATCTCCTAAGAGATATATCAAAGGGAATTGTCATAAATTCAAGGATATGTTGAATTTATCTCCTAGGAGATGAAGGGCCTTATAA
The DNA here is from genome assembly GCA_037957365.1 of Torreya grandis. Classification (NCBI taxonomy): domain Eukaryota; kingdom Viridiplantae; phylum Streptophyta; class Pinopsida; order Cupressales; family Taxaceae; genus Torreya; species Torreya grandis. The sequence continues at coordinate 326,902 of JARHVA010008224.1, forward strand.
TACATTCAATATTACCTTCATGATATCCCATAGGAGATACTTTTCAAACATGCACAATTGTGGATTATTTCTTTATGGTATCTTGTAGGATATGCCTTCAAGTTACCCATGAAAGTGTTAATGGAGAGTGTTTGAGTCCTTATGTGAAGTAAGTTTAGAATTAATAACGTCTCTCATAACTAATATACCTATGTGTAGTCTTATGTTAGATAATAGGGCTATGTGATGTGTATAATGGATTCAATGAGTAAATAGGTGTTTTAGTCAAGGAATTTAGTTATCAATATAATGATTATTGTTTATATGGTCTCTTGTATATTTTATCAAAGTGTCAAGGTTTCTTAATTATAGTATTAATTGTGAAACCCCTAAAAATTGTAGACCTCATAAGAAAGTGCACTGACATAGTTGTATGATAATTAGAATTTCTTTCTTTCTATATTGATGAAAAGTTTTGACCCTTTGGAATGAGGTATTTACATGTATAATTAGACTCATAGTTACATCATTCAATTACAACATTAGTTTTAATTTTAGTCTCAAATTTGCATGTATGCATGCTAGTAGTTAACTATGACTATGTCTAAAAATTGGCTATCTTGTATAATGGGATATGACATGTGAAGGGTAAAAAATGGCCTATACAACTTTTAATTTCAATCACTAAATATAAGTAAACTTAATGAGAATAAGAATTAGTATTCTAGTATGTATATAAAATTAACCTTTAATTCAAGGTTGACTAGGTGTTTACATGGCATTGTTGGTTATTGGAGGCATTAAAGTGGGTACTTGAACTAAATTGGATGTCGAAGCCTCAACCTTCTTCTTCACTTACAAATATTAATAATGTTTATGCCCAATGTCATATTGCTATCAAATAATATCCATATTCAATATTGGAGGTCTATGTACCCTGTTTACTTAATTTAAGAGCCTTGCATGATAAGCTTTAGTATTTCCAATTTTTATTCTGAATATATCCACCTCTATTAACTTTTTCCTTATAAAATTTAACTCAACTTCTATCTCCTAAATGAAAGTCTCTCAATACTCTACTTGAATTTGGTGATAGTATGCTAAAGAAGCTGATCAAAAGTTATCCTACTTATGAGCCTACCCTCTGAGTCTCTTGTTTGTGAAAGCTTTAATTATTTTAGGATCTAAAAAATAATATTTTTTATTTAGATTTTTATGCATTAATACCTCAGCTTCCATGAGTCATTTCCTAGTGTCCTAGGTCTTGATGACAACAAAGTTCAGTACATTTGAATCTTCTAATGGTGCAATCAAATCAAATTGGCTATAGGCATTATTGGTCATATAAAAATGAACTTCAACTTATTTTCATCTTATTTCAAATATTTAAATAATTTTTGAGTCTCAATGATATAAGGGGCCAACTCTGCCCTCATTTTAGTAATAACCTCAAGAATAATTTACATCTTAGATGCAATATTTTGGACCTAAGTTTGTATTTCCATGGAAACATGAACTATTATATATTATTCCTTTATTTTATTCAATTCTTGATCAAGTTATTTCTTAGCCATTTTAGTTCCCCCATGTAGTGCCAACAAGGCATCATTATGTGTCTCAAAATAGGACTTGATGTCCTTTATGTATGGGGATTACCTTGATTTCTTTTTCTTTCTCTTGGAAAAGGTAAAAACATCTTGTATCTCTTAAAAAAAGACCCCTCTTCTAGACTCATCTTCTAATTTCCTCTTCCTTACCCTTTGGACATTCCCTATAGATTTATCAAATATAAAACTTACCATGGGAAGATCATTGATTGTGAGATTTGGCTTCTGAGAAGCCCTTGACCCTAGATTAGTTTCAAACTATGGGATGACCAATTAGGTTGGGTCTATTGGTTGAGTAACCTCAACTATTGTCTTAAATAATCTATTTTATGATCACTTGAGTGACAGGTCAGAAAGGGAGGGCCATATAATCTTAGTCCAATCCACACCTCTATATTGAGAGAATCGGTAGATTATGTATACTTGTTTCTTATTTCCATATTCCTCTAAATATTTCATAGTGGTGTATCAAGAGGAACTATGAGAAGGCATTGTCATGCCTATTTTAATTGATGAGACATGAAGTTGGTAACTTGATAGTGCTCATGTGACCTTCTTAGATCATTTTTATTGGTTTTGGGTGGTGTTGGGGTATTGTCAGAAGTAACTACATAAATAGTGAAGATAATTGAGGATACAAAAATAACTGGTATAGTTAAAATAACTAGGAAAATGAAGACAATAGGGATATAGGAGATAGACTCCACCTGATGAGTAACTAGGGATGGTTGGTCACTAAAATCAAGAGGAATGAAATCAAATGAGCCAACTTTAAAAAGGAAAACAAAAGATGAAAATGGAGTAGAAAATTCAAAGGGAGTCACCTTCTCACCTAATTAGTTACCACCTAGAGGTGTCTTCCCTTTATTGTCTTGAATTTGAAAGGATTTTGTTATTTGCAACTCATCTTGCTTATCCAACTCCCTCTCTTCATCCATAGAGTTCCCTCTAGTAACATGTTGCTGAGTCAAAGATAATCCTACTAGATGTTGCTCAACATCTATATTCCTTAGAAGGGGATAAGATTTTAGTTTCCTCTTGTAATAAATTATGGATTTTTTAGCCTTAGGGGAGGCCTCTCGAGTTGGAACAGTTGATACCTCCACACATGGAGATTCTTGCATGGGTGTAGAAGATGAGCAAGCAAGGCCCTCTGAATATAAAGATTCAAGGTAAATTATATCCCCTTAATATCCTCTAAGCTCATCTACAACTATACCAAGCTCCCTTTTGATGGTTTTCAATGATGGGGGAGCTTCCCAAAAAGGTTCCCCTTGTTATGATTATGGTGGTAGAGGACTACTATGCCAAAAATATAAAGCAACCCATCTACCTAGAGGTGGAATCCTAAGCATTGGATATACAATTTATATTTTGGGCTCTTCTTGAATGACCTTTAAATTTTATTCACCCAATCCTACCATTCGTGCCCTTTTTAAGACCTAGGCATCATCCTTAGCATTCATGAATAAAAAGTCATGATCATCAGGCTCATGCTAATATTTAATATTTAGGCCTTTGATATTCTTTTGAATTATGCCATGGGGATCAAAATACCTTTGAGGAAAGGTGGTCAAGGAATAGTACCCTTTCATATTTCCCACTTCTCAAAAGTGTCTCCTAATTATATAGAACATTCAACCTATCATTATGTGAGAAACATAAAATGTACTCTTCATATTCTTCTTCAAATCCTCATCTACACTCCACCATAGATGAAATGTCATTTCCTACTCTACCAACTTATCACACATGTACATGGGAATACGTAAGGGGATGACCCTATATCTAGAAATCATAATCATTGTATAATTTGGATATAGCCAAAAGTCAGCCCATGTTTCCAATATGTCTGTAATGGATTTACATAAATTAGGCAATGGGCCCTCATGAATTTCCTCCCATATCTGGGGATATACATCCTTAGTAATGCATGTGATATTCTAGGTAAATTCCTATATATATAGGAAAGAATAATAATTTCAAATGTATTTTTTTATGTAATCTAAAATTGGGAGCTAGGGTGACCCATAGTGTATGTATATAGTTCCTAATACTACATCTAAGAGATATGACATCATATAAAAGTGGCCACTAATAGGCCACTTATCCTTGTGTAAAACATGTTATCATAGCCTAACACTAATTATTTCCCATATGGAAAAAGTTAAGTTTGAGGTCATCAACATGTCCAAAAGTAAAACCTATTCTAGGTGAATAAAATGGATACTTAGGAAACCATAAAGTATGTTTAGGAGGGCCATCCCAATATGAAACCCCATCCTAAAATTAGTGATAGGTATTAGGATTATTCTCCTTTGGGATGAATTCATTGGTGATAAGCCAATTTCTTAGTGTTTTGTTGATTGAATTATTCTAATTCTATCCTACCACCCTATTCAAATCATATCATATGAAAATGAAAAATATAAGTACATTTATAATGTATCTCTTGAGATGCATGCCATAATGGTTTTATGATTCAAATGGTGAAATAAGTCATTCCCCATCACTTTGATAGTGAATAAGAGATCCCATAATAGGGCTATGCATGGCATCACTTCAGGATTGGGCACCATGAAGTGTGTCCCTTGTCACTTAAAATGAAGTAGGTCTAAAACCAATTGACTTTGTGCTGACATTAAGTTATCCTCATGAGAGTGGGCATCAACTACATCAATGGCATCCCATAGAGCTAAATATTTTATCATATTAATCATTTAAAATACTAGAATCAAACATAGTATTAGTGTACTCGATGGAGTCCTTGACTAAAAATTGGGATGGTGGAGAGACTCAACAATGGCCTAAAGAATCTAAAGCATAAAATTCCTTTCAAAAGGATTTCCTCTCAAAGTTTTTAAAACAAAAGTTACCGAAAGGAATCTTTTTGATGGAAAGTATCTAAAATGAAATATTTTGATGGAAAGCTTATGACGTGTACATTTCTAACATAAAAGACTCAAAAGATAGAACTTGAAGAAAATGTTTTTAAAGAAAAAGTTATTTGTACAAAATCTCTTAAAGACTAAGACTGTGAATAAATTTGCCATATAAAAAACCTACCAAAGTTTTTTTTCCACCATAAAATTACCAAAAGGAAGTTTCCAAATTAAAGCTTCCATGGACCAAAATTTCTAAAATAATTCCTCCAATATTAAATTCTTCAATGGGAAACCTTCTACAATGAAATCTATAGATATAAAGCTCCTCATGTGAAACTACCCAAAGTGAAACTTCCTGAAATGAAACTTTTTAAAATAAAACTTTCTAAAAGGGAAGTTCTCAATACTAATATGCTGAGGAGAAATCTTCCCCAGAGAATTTTTTTCACATGAAATTTTTTGGAGTGAAAGTTTTTGATGCAAAAAATTATGAATCAAAATTTTTCAAAGGCCATTTCTAACTGACTAGTCTTCTCAAACTCAAGTTCCTACATGTTGATATCTTGACTTCACTATATATACCTTTATGATTAACATGAAGGTTATTAGGGCTTAACTACAAGGAGGCAATTGAGATCAAAGTTTGTTTGTGATAAATGGGCACATCATTGATTTATAAACTTGATTTACTTATACAATTTGAGGTTTTACACTTTATTTGGTGGGCATGTTACATATATAGCTTTTATCATTTAATTCCAGTTCATTCACCATTAATACCTAATTTCAATAAACTTGTTTTACTTGTGTAATTATAGGTTTGACAACTTTATTTGGCAGGCAAGTTTATTGATATATTTGAAAAATGTCATTAAGTTTTCTTCTCTTAATTTATTATCTATGCCAAAGAGGATTTCTATAGTTGGGAGTCAATTTTTTCATTCATGTTGGACCAACCAAATTTTAAAATTTGGGAATTCTGACTCAAATCCCTAAAATAAATTTGGAAGAGCAAATTCATTTGCATAGAAAGTCCATACGAAGGTACCAACAAGTAAGATTGTGAACTTTTGCTAGAGACAAAATTAATAAAGTTTAATCTATCACATAATAGTTCTAATGAGTATGTTCTAAAACTATTTTTTAAAGGGTAAACTTTAGAATGTAAATCCTAAACACAAAAGTTGAAGACCAAATAGTGAATGGTAAAATTGACCATGTAAATGACAAAGTATCAAATTTCTAAGGAGGTATAAGGAACTACCAAACAAAACCTATGAAAAAAACTCTTAAGACTAAATACTTAATATCAACTTGATGAAGAACCTTATAACATAATCTAATAGATTTGGATAAGGTAGATCACCCATGCATCATTTTGTATGGAACAAGGTTATTTTAATAGTTTTAAATCTAAATAATTATCTTTACAATAATTACACTCAAAGGAATTTTCATACCTTTAAGGAATTACAAGGCCATTAAAAGAATATCCTAAGAGATACCTTGAAGGCATTTTCATACATTGAAGGGGACATTGAATTTGTCTCCTAGTATATACCTTCAACATGCACATGACTAGAATTCTCCTTCACCTTTAAGTTCCTTATAATATCTTCAAGGTATCTCCTCGTAGATACCTTCAATTTATCCATGAAGGTATTATAAGGCCTTTGAAGGAATTTCTTATTAGATACCTCGAGGTTGAACTTGCCAAGTGTTATTGAGGTCTATATGGGATTAAATGAGTAGATACGTATTTCAATCAAAGAAGGTATTTATCAATACATTGATTGTTGTGTATAAGCTCTCCTAGGAGATACCTTCAACATCCCCTTAAATGTATGACAACACCCTTCAATGTATCTTCTTGAGATTACTTCAAGGGACTTATAATACCTTCATAGATAAATTGGAGGAATGAAAAGGCCCTTGAAGGAATCTCCTATGAGATACCTTTAACATGCACATGAGTAGAATTTTCTTTCACCTTGAAGGCACTACTAGGTATTAACATTAAGGTACTTGTATTACCTTCCTAAGAGATACCTTTCAAACATGTAAAAGAGTGGTTTTCTCCTCCAAGGTATCTCCTTTGAGATACCTTCAAGTTACCTTCAAGGAGATATCTTCAAGTTACCCATGAAGGTATTACAATGCCCTTGAAGGAATTGCCTAATAGATACCTCGAGGTTAAACTTGCCCAGCCTTATTGTGGTGTTGTTGTCTCCAAATATTTCACCCTAGAAGAGGATATTTAGGCCTCTTCTATATTTGGGAAATGTTGGGACATTTCCAAGAATATGCATGTGCCTATAGGTAAAATGAACCTCTAGATTTAATGGACTAGCTCCCTATATGTATTATTCAAGACAATCTCTATTTAAACTAGATGATTGAAAGGGAAAGAGTTATAATTTGCATGAAATAAACCTATTCTAAGAATGGTGATACACCAAATATTGTCTTCCACATGAATGTCATAACCTAGTGCACGATATAGCAAAACACACAAACCATTCCCAAGCTCTAAGGATTCTAACATAATTATTTCAACACAGAGGTGAGATGTGTAAAATGACACAAGGCAAATGAAGTGAAAGGAAAACTTGTCACATTTCAAAATAGTAATACACATGTAGAAATTCAATACACTTTAACACACTATGTATGACCAGTTAGATCTAAAAATCTTACTCAAGAAGGAAGGATAAAGGATATAAGGATGAACACCATCACTTGCTTTCACTATATGTCTCTTACACACTTAGAAATTTTCTTAGAACTTGAAATAAAATAGACTAGTACTTAATTCTTAAAGTCAAAATGTGATATCATTCCAATAGGGCTTCACCATATGTTGTGTGGATGATTTTAACTTAGCCTAAGGTTTATATATATATATATATATATATATATAACAAGAGATGTGAGATAAGGAGAGACCTTTGAGCACCAAAAAGAGGAATCAATATGTTATAAGTCATTGTCTTCATCTACAATAATATTTTCCAACGATGCTCATTCTAGCCATTTGATTTATCCATGTCATCTCAAGCAGTTACACATTTGGCCTACTCTCTCAAAGATGTTCCTCCAATGTTCATGCTTAGAAAAATCAAGATATTCTTGGGCTGAGTCATAGCATCAAAGTAGTTATTCACCTATTGCATATTTGTCACTTTCATTTTGTTTGCATTTTTCCTTCTTCTTTGATTAGTACTCAAGGAATAACTTATATCCTAAGTGATCAATGGTGATATGGGCTCTCTCATTGTTTTGATAGATGAAGGATGTGAGCCCTTGGATCTTCTTGTGAGTCCTCTTTTTTAACAAAAAATACTATTTGTTGAGGTAGAAGTTTGATGTTCATGCAATTGTCTTTCTATGTACTCCCTTTTATTCTCTTTGGACCCATATTTCTACAGACTCTACACAACTTGTCTATACCCTTTGGACTACTAAAACATGCCCTTCATCAATCCTTTTATGGACTCTGCATTACTTTTATACCCCTTGTACTTTTCCCAAGTGTCCCTTTGAACCTTTGGAAGTGGACCAATTGCACTTTTTCGAAGGACACTTTTAAAGATAAAAGACCCTTCAGACTTTTGTGTAGGGCACTTTGAAAGTGAAAATATCCTCTTGAAACTTGAAGTGTCTTTCAAAAGAATAGAAATTCCCTTTCAAACTTTTTGTAAGTGACCACTTTATTGAAAGAGAGACCCTTCAGAACCTTTGAATTATACCCTTCCTTATAATATGCCCTTTGGAAGAATGATAGTGGACATTTCTTTGAGGAAAAGGCCCTTTGGCTTTTTTGAAAGTGTCCCTTCAAAAAAAATTTGAAGGACACTTTGAATAAAAATACCCTTTGGCAATTTGAAATATACCCTTCAGAAAGTTTGTTTTAGACAAAAAGTCCAAAATAATTCATTCAAAAAAGTTGCAAAGATCAATTTTTTTGGACATTTAGTCTGAAACAAAAACCTGAAAGATTTCATTCAAAGAGTTGGAAAGAATAATTCTTTTAGAAATGTCACAAAGGAGAATTCTTTCAAAAAAATTATTTTAGACAAAAAGTCTTAAATAAAGAACAAACCCAAAGAATGAACCCTTTAGAAAAGTAGAATTTCCCTTTGAAAAAGTGGAATTTCCCTTTGAAAAAGATAAAAGTGTCCCTTTGAAAATGTTGAAATGGTCCACTTGCCTAAAAAGTGCCCTTCAAAAACATGAAAAGAATTCCATTGGAAAAAATAAATTTACCCACTTGGAGAGAAGATGACCTTTCAAAAATATTGTTTCAAACAAATTTTCTAAAACAATTCCTTTGAAAAACCTATAATAGACAATTTGTAAGAGAATGATCCTTCAGGAAGCTTGAAAGTGACCCTTTGAAAAAGTGGAACTACCCTTTGGAAAGATGGAACTACCCTTAAAAAAGGTTGAAGTGTATCGATTCCTTGAGAAAGAGACCCTTTGATAAAGTAAATAGGACCAAGTTTTTTGAGAAAAGCAAGTGGCCAATTCCTTTGAGACTTGGGCAAAAAAAATGAAGTAAAACCTTATAAAAGGGAAAAAATGCTTGCAAGGAGACTAAACAAAAGCATTCCTCAAAGGAAACCACACTTGACATTTTTATGTGAGGATATACCATTCTAAATTTTTTATTTGGCCATAATGAAAAGCCTAAACCTGAGAGTGAATTTTGGCTAACATTATTGGTGATTCCAAGGGGTGGAATGCCTGTTATGCCAAAGAATAGTTGCCTCAATCCTTCTATTAGGAATGGAGTCATGCATAAGGCATTCAAAATAACTTGAAAAAAATTATTTGCTAAAAACACACAAGTTAGATGATCAAATGCACAAAGGCAAAGATGCACACCAACACAAAGAAGGAAACAAACTCATGCTACAAAGCACTTAGGGAACACAATAGCAAACCAAAAGGAAACACACATATAAACTAGTATTTACAAAAAGATAAGCAAGGACTAATAGCATAATTTCAAGTGTATCTCATTTATAGGGATAGGCAACTCTTATCCATTCATCTTGTATAGCTGGAAGGAGTTATTTTGCTTGCAATTATTGATGATGTAAGGGCCACTCCACAAAGTGTCAAACTTTGTATGTCTACCTAGCTTTACTTTGTCTTCATCTCATTTCAAGACCAATTCACCCTCTTTGAATACTCTTACACTTGTTTTTTTGTCAAAGGAATTATTCATGAATACTTGATGGTGCTCCATAGCCTTGTGTGCATCATCCCTTGCCTCTTACAGCTACATTACTTCTATCAACCTGAATTCCATTGGAGTTTTCTCAAGTAATTCTAGTTGTTGTGTAAGGTTTATGGTAGGGAGTTCTTGGGATATGGATGACATAGATTCTCTCCTATAAACAAGTACAAAGGGAGAGTTACCAATAGATTTCTTAGGAGTAATCCTATCTACCCATAAAGCTATTTTCAACTTCTTGTGTCATACTCTTTGATTTTTTTCCAATGTTCTCTTAATGATCTTGATAATGTTATTATTGGTAGACTCAACCAATCCATTACCTTGAGGGTAATAATTGGATGAGTTACTCAAGTGAACTCCATTTCTACCTACCCAATCAAAAGTTTTGACACTTATTAAAGTAAGTGCATTATCAAAAATGATGACATGAGTAACTCTAAACCTTGTTATAATGCTCTCATAGAACTCCAAGATAGCATTTTCATTTGCCTCCTTCAATGCAACAACTTATACCCACCTTGTGAAGTATTCAGTAGCATTCAATATCCATTTGTGTCATGCACTTAATAGGGGGTTGATCATACCAATGAAATCAAGGCCCCATTGTATGAAAAGTTGGTCCACTTAGGACTCAATGGAAGGGCTACAATTTTTTGTTTGCCTAAAAAGAAGGAATATTGAGGACATACCTTATCCCAATGATAATAGTCCTTAAAAAAACTTGGCCAATAGTAGCCAACCCTCATTATATTTGATGTTTTAGTTCTAAGAGAGAAATGACATCCATCTATACCACTATGAGAACTTTTGAGCAGCGTGTCAAATTGACCACTTCCAACACACCTCAACAACACACCATTTGTTTCCTTTCTAAAAATAACATTATCAAAAAGGCAATAGGGAAGAGTCTGTAATCTAAAGTATCTCCTTTGATACTTTCTCAAACCATTGGGATACTCACCATTTTGAATAAAACTAATGATGTCTTGTGTCTAGATCTAGACTAATATGTGATCAGTTGGTTGGGGTGAACTTGGTTGATCAAGACCTCTTCTTTTGGCTTTTGTAGATCTCAAGATAAATGCCTACATAATCCTTTTCCTCTCACCAATTTTTTCACCTTGATGTCCATGTCATACTCCATCACCTTTGTGATCTAACCATCTCTCTTTTCATTGAGTTCATTGCTTAGGATAAACTCTTAGGTGATGGAATGAGAAACCATGACATGTATCTTATTGTTTGATACCATGTGCATGAATTTTTTCAATCCCCTTATCACTGTCTAATCCTGCTTCTCAATAAATGTATATCTAACCTCATAATCCTCTAATCCTTGGTTGAAGAATGTAATTGGTTTCTCTATCTCTTCATCATTATTTTAAATAATCATGGTTGATATTGTATCGAGGTTGGCAAAGGTATAGAGTATGAAATCCTTGGTAAAGTTTAGGTTTAAGAGAGTAGGGGATTTTTCAATTTCTTTCTTGATTGTCTCAAAACAACTCTTTCCCTCCTTTGTCCAAGTAAAAACTTGGTTTTTTTTATCATGGTTGTGATAGGATTTACCATAGCTACAAAGTTTGAAATAAACTTTCTAACAAAGTTTATTTTCCCCAAGAAGCTTTGTAGTCCCTTCTTGTGTTGAGGTAAGGATAAGCATAGGATAGCCTCAATCCTTTTGGGGTCCATAGACAAGCCTCTTTATAAAATAATATATCCCAAAATTTTACCTTCATGAATAGAAAAAATGCACTTTTTTATTAAGGGATACACCATACTCCCTACATTTCTCAAACACCTACCTTAGATGTTTCATATTATCAACAACATCTTTTTTAAAAAAGTCACATCATCTAGGTACACAAGTAGAAACTTATTGATCAAACCTTTAAAATCCATGTCTATTTCTCTTTAAAAAGTGAATCCAACATTGGAAAAACTAAAAGGCATCTTCTTATAGGCAAAGGTTCCCCACTTTGTAGTGAAGGCTATATTGAATTGATCATCCTCATTTACCAATATTTGGTTGTAGCTTGAATAACCATCAAGAAGTGAGAAACATTGAAAACCTGAAACAACTTTCAAAATTTGTTCCATGGAAGGGAGTGGATAATGATCCTTGAGAAACACTTTGTTAAGATCTCAAAAATCCATACAAATTCTGATCTTTCCATTCTTCTTTCAAACAAGTATAGGATTGGCTACCCAAGTTGACTGTTTGATAGGAAAGATGATCCTAGATTCAATCAACTTGGTTAGCTCTTTCTTCATGAGTTCTTTTGTCTTGGGATTGATAGGCCTTTGCTTTTACCTAACTAATTTATCTCTAGGTTCTAAATTTATGGTATGATGAGATATAATTGTATTAAACCCTTTCAAATCTTTATACTCCCAAGAAAATATGTCATGAAACTCTTTACATAATTCAATAAAACCCTGCCTCTTGGGCTGAGAACATATCTTGCCAATATTCAAAAATCTATCCTTGAAAATTAGGACTCTTTCATAGTTTTCTTCATTTATTGACATGCTCACTCTTATTTCTTCTTCTCATCTTCCTCATTAAAAACACTCTCTAAGGTAATCAGCCCCTTTGGTATCTTGTTTTTCTTCAACTCAATGATTTTCTCTTCATATTGATCATGTAGTCTCTTTTGGTTTCTTGAGGAGAAACCTACCTCATTTTGCAAGAAGTGTGCAATGTGTTAATCACTTTAAAACACCTACCATGACACTTAATTATCTATAATAGAGGATATCACAATGATATTTATATGATATTGATCTTTCTCTTGTCCCACATCAGTAGCTATATCAAATTGTGCACCTATGGTAGCTAATCTATAAGCATGTTTATTGGAATCCCTTGGTATGGGTTGTATGTTGAATGCATCAAATTATTAAGTAGATACCATACCCTATGCTTATATGATTTAAGTAAGGGATTCTTGGCTATAGCATAATTTCTTACTTGGTGGATGGCCAACTCACTATCTCCATAAACCTTTAAACTCTTGATTCCTCTCTTCTTTGCCCATTATAGACCATCGACCGGGCCTTTATATTCTACCACATTGTAATTATAGATGAAGTGGAATCTATATGAGGAGTAATAATGATTATTTGATGGGGAAAAAACATATTGCTAGCTCATGCACCTACTTTGCTTCTTGATCCATCAATAAACATTTCCTAAATTCCTTCAATCTCATGGTCTTCATTAGTGTGTGAAGGGATGGGAACATCCCCTTCATGCATACAATAAACTCCAAAATAAATTTCTTAAATGAAATTATATGGATCAATTCCATGTGTTTAATTACTATATTTATCAAGGAAGATATCAAAAATACCTTCAAGGGGGGAGGATGCTTCACTGTCCATGACACCTTCTTCTTCTTTGTTGATTAGACAATTTTGACTTGAACTTGATTCCATATATGGCTCGATATGAAACATTGCTAGGGTATGAGTTCTTATAGTCACCTTAGTCCCATATCTTGTTTTAAAATATAGAAAATACCAATCAATATAAATTCACCCTCATATTTTAGCTGTGAAGTCCCTTGACAAGCAAATAGCAAAATGGGTTGGAAGGTCTACCACCACATCTTCAAAAATTGGGAAACTTGGAAAATCATGTAGAAATACCTTTGAATAGTCCCAATATATTATTTAGATTCCCATAAAGCTATAAAACACCCTTTCTATGTGTCTAATATTTTAATCCTATCTTATCAACCACCACTTTAGGCATAACAGTGGTGCTAACTCCACTATCCACAATGTAATTATGGACCAACTTGTCTCCCACAATGAGGGTGAGATAGAATGTTAGAGGTTTTTTAGAATTTTTGGAGGGATCTAAGACATGTATTGGATCATTGGTAAGGGTTTTAACATTGTTATTTAAAGTTTGGGGGGATATATGGATGCTTGTAAGTTATTCTTGCAAGAGCTCCTTTTGACCAGGCATGTGCAAGGCCTCCCAAAGAGTTATTTTTGTCTTAGTACTCTTAAAAGAATCAATAATTTTTAGATAGGTACCATTCACATTTTCTTGGACCTTTAAAGGTAGAGGAGTCTGAACCTATTGTGTTGTAAGCTTGATAGCCCAACTAGAATTCTAATTTTGTTGAGGAGCAAGACTTGTAGTAGGAACTGCATTAGGAGTCACACCTTATGGCACTAGAGAGACATCACTTATAGTTACTCATGATTATTTACATTCTCCCAATGTTCTCTTACTAGCTCTTGTGTTGGCTATAATTGACATGATTTTATTTAACACATAATCATCTCTTGCTTAGAAGTTTAGCATGTCTATACTTTGGCTATTGAATTCTCCATGGTTATCCCTTTGCATAAGGTTTGATTCTTCTAAAGTCATATAAGGAGTATTTTCCTCTTGTGCCACTAAATCTTGGATGTATTCTCCACCATCATGCATAAACTGACCTTAAGGTTGTCCATATTGGTCCAAATGATTCTCTCCTTAGACCAAATTAACATGTGATAGAATAACAACCTTTATAGAAGGAAAGGGATTAGGATTATAGGCATTGGGTTGCCTATTGAAACCTTGCTAACCCTATCCTCTTCCTTGGTATTTATATTGGAATGGAGTTTTATACCCTTGTTGAGGATAGTATTGATGGTTAGGTGGAGCACTTGTCTGAAACTAAGCTTTCTTGAGCTAAGCTTGTAATGACTAGATTTCCTCATCTTTGTCCATAGCACTATCCACTTTTTGGGGGAAGGATCTTGGCTTGACATTGGCACTATGAATTTGAGCTATGCTTTTAGATTCAACTAAACTATGAGACAAAAATAGCATGGAAACTCTTAGAGGGAGTCTTCTAGCTTGTATCAATCTATTTTTAGCTTTAATAGCTATTTCATATGCATCAAGTAGATTGAATCATCCCATAGATTGTAACATCACTAATACATTAGTACTAATACCATTGAGTTATGTGGGGAACACAAAGCTTGGAGAAGGTCTCATGATAGGCAAAAACCTATGCCATGTTCTTTAAAATATTTCATTGAAATCCCCCATAGATTTTTTAGGACCTCTCTTTATCACGTTGAGTTGATGGATCAATGAAGTGTGGTAACTCTTATTCTCAAATATAGTCACCAGTAATTCCCTAAAACCATCCCAACTTGTAATGCAATCACCTTCCTAAGTCATATAGAAGTGAAGTGCTTTACCTTTTATAGACTTAGAAATAAATCTAATGGTTATGTTGGCTCAGGTGACATTATAGAAGTTATAAAAATTTAAAATGTCCCTAATATACTCAAATGGGGTAATAGGACCCTCTCCACTGAAACTAGGGAGACTCTTAGTAGCATTAGGAGGAATAGGGTCATATGTAGGAAGTTAAATTGGATTTTATGTATTAAAGGTTTGGAAAATTTGTTGTCTATCCAATTCTATTATTTCCTCTTGATCTCCTATTTCTCCAACTTGCTCAAATTCTTCTTCTTCTCAAAAATCTCCTTTGCAAGGATCTCTAAGTTCTAGGAATGGTTTAGGATGTTGTTCTTCAAGAAGATTTTTAGCTAGAAGGGCTTGAACAAAAGTTTTAGATGAGCTAGTGAGGACCATGAAGTATAATGTGGGAAACTTGATCTACAACCAGAGATTCTCACCTTTTGGAGTCACCAAATGTTGTATTAAGAGTACAAACTCAAGTTTGTCAAGACCAACATTCACCTTGACATATAAATAACCAAGAAATAAGGTCCCATCAGGCATGTCAGAACTATTATCTCCAAATCTTGCACCCTAGAAAAGGATGTTCAAGCCTCTTCTAGATTTGGACAATGTTGGGACATTTCTAAGCATGTGGGTGTGTGTATAGGGGAAATAAACCTCTAGCTTTAAAGGGATACATCCTTGTATGTATTTTGTAAGATAATATTTATTTAAACTAGTTGATTGAAAGGAAAAGAGTTATAATTTTTGTGAAAAAAACCTATTCTAATAATGGTGATGCACCAAAGATTGTCCTCCACATGAATGTCATAACCTACTGCATGATACAACAAAACACACAAACCATTCTGAAGATCTAAGGATTCTAACACAATTATTTCAACACAGAGGTGAGATGTGTAAAAATACACAAGGAAATGAAGTGAAAGGTAAACTTTGCACATTTCAAAATAGTAATATGCATGCAAAAATTCAATACACTTAAACACACTATGTATGACTAGTTAGATCCAAAAATCTTATTCAGGCATGAAGGAAAAAGGATAAAAGGATAAACACCATCACTTGATGTCACTATAAATCTCTTACACACTTAGATAATTTCTTATAACTTGAAAGAAAAAAACCTAGTACTTAATGCTTAAAGGCAAAATGTGATATCATTCTAACAAGGCTTCACCACACATTGTGTGGATTCTTTTAACTTAGCCCAAGGGCTATATATATAGCACAAGAGATGTGAGAGAGGGAGAGACCTTTGAGCACCAAAGATAGGAATCAATCTATTAGGACTTATTATCTTTAGCTACAACCATCTTTTCCAATGATGTTCATTCTAGCCATTTGATTGATCTATGTCATCTCAAGGGGTTAAACATTTGGCTTGCTCTCTCAAAGATGTTGCTCTAATGTTTGTGCTTAAAAAAATCAATATATACTTAGGCTGATTCATGACATCAAAGTGGTTATCCATCTGTTGCATATTTATCACTTTCATTTTGTTTGGCTTTGTCCTTATTATTTGATTGGTCCTCAAGGAATGGCTCACATCTTGATTGATCAATGGTGATATGGGATTTCTCATTATTTTGATGGATGAAGGATGTGAGTCCTTGGATCTACTTGTGATTCCTTCTATTTAAACACCAATGGTTATTTTTTGAGATAGAACTTTGACGTTCATGCAACCATTTTTCTATGGACTCCCTTTTATTCTCTTTGGACCCATCTTTTTATAGACTCTACATGACTTTTCTATACCCTTCAGACTACTCAAACATGCCCTTTAGTAATCCTTCTATAGACTCTAAATGAATTTTATACCCTTCAAAATTTTCCCAAGTATCCCTTTAAACCTTTGGAAGTGGACCAATTGTACTTTATGAAGGACACTTTTGAAGATAAAAGACCCTTCAAAATTTTATGTAGGGCGCTTTGCAAGTGAAAATATCCTCTTGAATCTTGAAGTGCCTTTCGAAATAATGGAAATTCCCTTTCATAATTTTTTCAAGTGACCACTTTCTTGAAAAAGAGACCCTTTGGAACCTTTGAATTATACCCTTTCTAGAAGATGCCCTTCAGAATAATGAAAGTGGACCTTTCTTTGAGGAAAAGGCCCTTTGGATTTTTTTTAAGTGTCCCTTCAAAAATTTTTTTAAGGACACTTTGAAGAAAGAGACCCTTTGTTAATTTGTAATATACCCTTTAAAAATATTGTTTCCGACAAAAAGTCAGAAACAATTCCATCAAAAAAGTTACAAAGATCATTTCTTTTAGACTTTTTGTCTGAAACAAAAATCTAAAAGAATTCCTTTGGAGAGTTACAAAGATGAATTCTTTTATAAAAGTTTCAAAGGATAATTATTTCAAACCTTTTGTTTCAGACAAAAAGACTGAAACAAAGAACAAACTGAAAGTACAAACCCTTCAAAAAAGTGGAATTACCCTTCAAAAAATTGGAATTGCCCTTCAAAAAAGTGTAATTTCCCTTTATAAAAGAGAAAAGTATCCCTTTAGAAATGTTGAAATGGTCCACCTACCTGAAAAGTGCCCTTTGAAATCTTGAAAATAATTCCTTCAACAAAAATGAAATTTCCCACTTGGAGAGAAGATGACCTTTCAAAAATATTGTTCTAGAAAAATTATCTAAAACAATTCCTTCAAAAAAACTGAAATCACCAATTCCTTTGGAAAAATACCCTTTGGAAAACCCACAATAGATAATTCACAAGAGAATTATCTTTTGGCAAGCTTGGAAGTGACCCTTCAAAAAAGTGGAACTGCCCTTTGAAAAGATGGAACTTCCCTTTAGAAAGGTTAAAGTGTACCACTTCCTTGAGAAAGAGACCCTTCAACAAATTAAAAAGGACTAATTTATTTTATAAAATTAACTGGCCAATTCATTTGATACTTGGGCAAAAAACCCAAAATAAAACCTTGCAAAAGGGAAAAAACACTTGCAAGGAGACTGAACAAAAGCATTCCCTGAAGGAAACCACACTTGACATTTTATTATGGGGATAAACCATTCTAAATTCTATATTTGGCTATAATAAAAAGGCAAAACTTGGGAGTGAATTTTGGCTAACATGTGTATAAAGGATTCATTGAGTAAATAGGTGTTTAAATCAAAGAAGGTAGGTATCAATACATTGATTATTGTGTATAAGGTCTTCTATAGATCTCATCAAGGTATCAAGGTATAAGATTCAATGTGAATCCCATAAAAATTATAGACCTCATAAGATCATCAAGAGAGATTTGAATATGGTACATCCTTCATTGCATTATTTTATATGGAACAATAATTACACTCAAGGGCATTGGCATACCATCAAGGAATTACAAGGCCCTTGATGGAATCTCCTAGGAGATACTTCTAAGGGAATTATCATACATTGAAGGGAACATTGAAGGTATCTCGTAGGAGATCACTTCAACATGCACATGAGTGGAATTTTCCTTCACTTTGGAGGAATAATTGGATGATAATTTGAAGCACCTTATAATACCTTCAAGGTATCTCCTAGGAGATACATTTAAAACATGCACAAGAGTGGATTTCTCCTTCAAGGTATCACCTATGAAATACCTTCAAGTTACCTGTGAAGGTAATAGAAGGCCCTTAATGGAATATCATAGTAGACACCTTAAGGTTGAACTTATCCATTCTTATTGAGGTATATAAAGGATTCAATAAGTAGGTCTTTCAATCAAAGAAGGTAGTTATCAACACAGTAACTATTATGTATAAGGTCTCCTAAGAGATGCCTTCAATGTCCCCTTAAATGTATGATAACACCCTTTGATCTATCTACATGAGATTACTTCAAGTTCCTTGTTATATCATCATGGGTAATGTGAAGGAATTAAAAGGCCCTTGAATGAATTATAAGGTCCTTGATGGAGTTTACTAGTAGATACCTCGAAGGGCATTATCATGCATTCAAGGGGACATTAAAGGTATCGCATAAGATATACCTTCAACATGCATGAGTGGAATTTTTCTTTACCTGGAAGGTACTATTAGGTGATATTTTGAAGGCCCTTATAATAATACCTTTAAGGTATATCATAAGAGATACCTTTCAAACATGCACAAGAGTGTATTTTTCC
This sequence comes from Torreya grandis, assembly GCA_037957365.1. Classification (NCBI taxonomy): domain Eukaryota; kingdom Viridiplantae; phylum Streptophyta; class Pinopsida; order Cupressales; family Taxaceae; genus Torreya; species Torreya grandis. The sequence continues at coordinate 345,964 of JARHVA010008224.1, forward strand.
TTCAAGGTATCTCCTATGAGATACCTTAAAGTTACCCATGAAGGTATTAAAATGCCCTTGAAGGAATCTCCTTGTAGATACCTCAGTTTTGAATTTGCCCAGCCTTATTAAATTGTATAATGGATTTAATGAGTAAATAGGTTTTTCAATCAAAGAAAGTAATTATCAATAAATTCATTATTGTGTATAAGGTCTCCCATAGATCTTATTGAGCTGTCAAGATGTCTTAATTCCAAGATTCAATATGAAACCCATCAATATTGTAGACCTCACAAGATCATCAAGAAAGATTTGAATAAGGTAGATCCTTCATTGCATCATTTTGTATGGAATGATGTTTTTTGTGATTACCACAATAGGCAAAATTCACATGGAATCACTAAATTACATAGAATGTTGGAATCTTTGTCCATATTTTATAGATAAAATATAGTGGATTATAATGATGAGTAATCATACATCTAAATTAGTGAGCTCCCCCGACTAAGTATCCATGATTAAGGGGGATCCATGCCATCAAATTCACTCAGGGCACAATCTCTATAATAGGCCTATCAAATTCTATAGCAATCCTATTGAAGTCTATAGCTCACTTGATGAAGTCCATAACTCTCTTAAGGAAATTTGTAGCTAGTTTAATAAAGTCAATAACTCTCCTATGGAAGTTTATATCTTGGCAAAAATGTTATATTTTCAACTATAATATTCCTTTAAATCTAAGGAATCTTGACAAAACTCTACTATCACTATTGCATCATATTATAATACCTGTATAGACAAATGTAGAAGACTAAAACATGAAAATGGTTAAAATAGATTGTTAAGAATAATGACTAAGACTCACATAAACTAAGTGACATAAAATTACCTATCTTGTACCTCACACTAGTTATAAGTCATAAATATTCATGCAATGCTCAATCTAAATTGTAGATTAGCCAATAAGAAGGAGATATTGTGTTGTTATAATGAGTTATATTTTGGACTCATCATTTCCCCCAAAACATAACTTTTGAAAGTCCCATTGTAAACTATATTATTCTCTCCTCATCATTATGGATCCTTTACTCCAATATATGATTAAGATCATAGACATAAGAGAGTCCTTTCAGCATGACTTCAGATGGGTTTTTGAAACCCATATATGTCTTGATAAAGTAGAGCCACTTTTCATATGGTTCAGGGCTATGTGGTGTTGTATTTTTCCAAGGAGACATAGGATTGAGTAAGAGAGGTGGAAGAAATATCATTCTAACCCAAAAATTTAGTCCTATTATATTTATTACATTGGTGATAATACTAATGATAGCCTCATCCATTTGTAGAGTCCATCTGATGTTTGTAGTCGATATGACCTCCCTTATTTTCAATAAAATAGATAATAGGCGCCATTTATGACTGCTTGTTGTAACTACTTATTCAAAATTATTTTTAGTGAACAAGTTATAATTAACTATATTATCATGAAGGGCATGTAGGTAATTATCATGAACCTCTATCCTTTGAAAGGAATAGCTCCTAAACTAGTTAAGAGTCTCTTTGGCACTATGGAATTGAAACTTAATGGATAGGCCTACTTTTTTTGATGTATTCAAATGATTATTAGTTATCTCATCTCATGCAATTAGATGTTTTAAAGTGAAAAGTAGAGATATAAAATGAAGTTATCCAATAAAAATATTTACCAAAAATCCATTGGTATCCCCATGATAATGCCATAAAGACAAAACTCACACAACAAATCTTGATTGTCTAGGGTACTGCTATTGTATATTTCTAAAAATTATTTAGGAGTATTAATGTTTTTAAGGAAATCCACAAGATCTCCTAAGGATTTTCCATCTAATTAATTTCCCATACAAAAATAAATTGTAACAAGGAGAAGGGATGTTATAAGCTAAAAGCTTCTCTCCCAATTGGCAGGTGAATTGGAGGGTTTGTTTAACTTGCTCAAATTTTTTATGCCTATGTGACATCTTCTTGAAATTTATTATTCTATTTTTTAAGCACTATATTTTATTTTTTAGTTCCCTAAAATATAAAAAGGTTTCATCCCAATGAATCTTGACATCATAATAATATACAAGGGTTTGACATGTTTTGTCTACTATGGATCTAATAGGGACTGTTTGAGATACTGTAGCTATTTTTCTCACCAAGGATCTTTATTGATATTAGACCTGATGAGATGTATCCTAAGTGAAATTTTTTCTTCTTCTATATCTTTTCTATAAATCCATAGCATTACAATATCATCCTCATATTCATTTAATTTGATTTTAAGTAATTTTATTTCATCGTTATTTTCCAAAGAATGCTCCTTAAAAATTTCTATACTTTCAATAAGAATGAGTTAGTAGTATCCTTAATTTGTAATGAAGATACCAAAAAAACAATGTCTTCTACTTGATTCTTGACTATATCTTATAATTTTGATAGGGTGAGGGCAATCTACAATATTTCCTCCTTAGGTAAACCGGATGGTTGTTCTTCATCATTGATCATAGGAGATTTACCTTTCTTGATGTGTGGTTGTGATGGAAAATGTGGACTAGTTGAAGTGAATGATGGAGTATCTTCATCAAAGGCCTCTTGTTGGAGAGGAGTTTCTTCATCTTCTCTATCAATTATAAGACTAGAAGGAGGCTCTTAACATAAAATTTCAATCACTTTCCAACATCCCTTTCATCATCAAAATCTACAAGAATCATCTTTCATCTTTTTCTATTAGGCTGAAGTGGAGGAGTGAATTACCTTTGTGGGGTTCATCTCTTCCTCATGTAGTAGCTCTATATAGATTATATTTTTACCTATTTTTATGAAGGATATTCATCTATGATAGTGATGGGTTTTTTACACCCTACACACTCTTGCTAAAGTCCAAAGCTAATGTGAGAAGATCTAGGCTTTAGTCTTATTTTAAGTTGTGGCTTCTCAATCACAATAAGAGGAACTTTAGGGCTATGTGTATCAACCATTGGGATTGATATTCTTATCCTTATTTATTATGGAGTGACTGTCTTAGAAGGGGAAGCCTTTTTTTGAGCCCTAGGGTTGAAGTGGAGGTTTTTTTAAGTGACCCTTTGATAGTCCACATCTACTTTTTGACTATGGTTTAAAAAAAAGTAATCCATTCCGTTTCTCCATTATATTTCTTGAGTAAATGGTGTTGAATAATTAATTATATTAGACCATAGTAGTGGATGGAGGCTAAACTATTGAAATTTTTCATATCCATAATATGAATAGCTCTTACCAAATATGATGGTAAATTGATTATGTGCTAGGGTTTGTGTAGACCATGCCTCGAATAAATTAGTATTTTCATGGAAGCACATCCCAAAACACAGCATTATACATCATAGGTAAAGTAATTAATTGTCTAGTAGGTTGTATATTTCCATGACTCTAGTAGGGTTTCTCTATTTATACCTTTGGCCTTCCTAGTGTGATCCAAAACACAATCTACTAGAGGATCCCATTATTCATGAAAAATATTAATGAGATCATTAAAGAAAGGCATTCCTATGATCCTATCTCCTTCATCTATAATGCTTGATATTTCACTAATCATCTAAATCTTGACTGTAAGTTGAATTCACTTCATTGTTATGGAATTATCTTTCAAATGGATGAAAAAATCCTTGACAAGGGCTACATCAAACCCTTGGAACTTATGAAATAATTATAGCCATACATCAAATTTAAACACAACCCTATCTTTTTCATCTCTCATGAATTAATCCATAGACTCTTGGCTCTAACTTCTTCTTTTTTCCCATACCTAAAATGCTAATTCCACATAGGCTATGATGGAATTACACAAGTTTGAAGTTTTGCTAAGGGAGAGATGAATAGTGTGATATGATTAATTTAAAATTCTCAAAATCCATGACATGAGGGAAATTCCTCCTCACATTCAAAGTATTCACTATCTCCTCCTCATATTCAAATGATTCTCTATCACCCACATGTATATGGAAGGAAATGAAGGGATTGATCATATGGTGAACATAGGGGTTAGGGGTGATTCACATAAATATTGGATGAGTGATGTGGGTCTCCTAAAAGGGGTCTCTCTTATTATATAAAATTCAAAACCCCTCTCACGTATGTGATATGACTAATTTATAAGTCTAAAAATCTATGCCATGAAGGATAAATCTTGATGCTAGGTGTTATTTAAGGATTCACTAATTTTAGACACTCCTCCTCACACACAAAGGATTCACTATTTCACACATGTACATGGAAATAAAAAAAGAGTCTGATCACCTGGTCAGCATAGGGGTCAAGGGTGATTCACATATACATTAGATGAGTGATGTAGATCTCCCAAAAAAGATCACTCTTATTATACAAAATAAAAAACCCCTCTCATGTATGTGATATGACTAATTTACAATGCTAAAAATCCATGCCACGAGTGACTAATCCTGGTGCTAGGTCTTATTCATTATTTCATTCATTTAATTTTATGAGGTATCATGAGGTAATAATTCTCCACGCCAATAATAATAACCTAGAATAGGCCAAAAAAGACTTTTCAACTCAGTCTAAAATAGAAAAAAATTCTAGAGCTATAAGGAGGACATGATGAGGAATATTCTTAAATTTATCATTTGCTTGATCTTGTAGACATGTTTTATGATTCCCCCACCTTGTTATGTGTGAAAATCTAGATCAATAGATTAGCACTAGAATGAGGGATAGAAAAAAAATTAAACTAAAAATATTAAACTTTATCACTTTAAAGTCATTTCCAAAAATGAGACATTCCACATTTTAGGACTAGAAAAATGTAATTTCATACCCACCCATTTCCTTTTCCTTTAATAGTGGAGGTGGCCACCTTGTGAACATTCAAATGGTTTATCATGACTTACCTTAGACTCCTATAAAGTATGCTCAAAATACACACATGGTGGGATTCAAGTGACTAAAGAACACATTCAGGAATTTAAATATGACATTATCCAAACCCAAATATAACATGAAGATGTTGTTTTTCATATGTTCCTTTGGATGAGGTTGTTTTCAGTTGGTGCATGGACTTTCTAAATGGATTTATGACCTCATGGGATACCTTTTAAAACCCATTTGCTAATTATTTTAGCATGCCCACTAATCTTGCTACCCTATATCAAAAAAATTATATCTCTCATAGAGAGCATAATGAGTCCTTGAACATGTTAAAAAACCACTTTCATCAGTTATGCATGTGGTTGAAAGATCCATTATTATAAATAGAATCAAGAAAGCTTCATGATTGTTATGAGGTTGATTTATCTAAAAACATTAGACCAAATAATTTTTATGCTTATCCTAAAGAATCCATCATCACTCACATCTCTAACACTAACATATCAAACAACCTTAATTATTGAAGAAAAAACAATGTCATATGCATATGGTGTTGACATATGGAATTTTTTAGGATACTCAGTTGTTTTTCCAAAACTCCTTCAATTTTCATGCCTATAAGTCATCCTATGAATCAATTTGTGATGAATGAACAAAATGACATTACACTTAACACATGAAATTATGGTAATTAAACATTTAACTAGTAGGTTATTTTACCTTTTTTAATGATCAAACATCTTTTTATGTTATTTCTAATCAATTTTCATTTATTTCAACATATTTATAGCAAGCAATGCAAGGGATGGTTTATGGGACCACTTTTTTAGGATCAAAATTTGACGTTTATGAGTGTGGAAATGAGACAAGTTTTGAAGAATCCATGCTAACTAAGAATGTTCCATTTAATAGGCCATCACTAGTCAAATAATGTAGTGATGAAGATGACTATAATGATGAAGTTGTATTAATTGTTTCAAGAAATCTCATGGGTGAAAATTTGAGTAGAAATGAGTTGCCCATACAAGAAGAAAAATTTGAAAATTATTGTGATCAACCTGAATATGAAATGGAATAATTTAAATAATTATATGAGGAGGATGCATTATATAAATTATAAATAGGTCTATTATATTGTGTTGTTATTAAATTTATAAATATGATTTTGAGATATCAATCATTAAATTGTAGTAGTTTAGTTCTCTTCCAATCATTAAAGATAGCCTAGGTAAAAGAAAACAAGGATGAGCTAGGTTGTCAATGCAAGGATGAATAACTAACAAATTTAAACATGAGGATATCTCATTATAAAATATCATTTCAAAGATATGATTGACATAAGATTGATTGATGCAAGAAGGAGGTCACTTTTGATTGAATAAAAACACTTCTACTTTATTGATGATAAGTTGAAGAATGGTGAATTTCTAGTTGTTCTTACATTTGAATATTTAAAAAAAATTGAGGAGCTTGAAAGGTATTATTAAAATAGTGAAGTGATCCTCACAATAGTGTAAATAATAAAAATTGAAGATGCATAATGATAAGCATGACTCCTTGAATAAATAAATAGAGATAGTAGGCATTAGAGGTCATTTTAGGTAGTGGTTGCTCAATCATAATAAGAGGAAATTCAAGGCTATGTGTATCAACCATAGAGGTTGATTCTGGATTGATTGTGTTATAAGGATAAGACTTCTTTTGATACTTAAGGTTAGAAATAGAGGCTTATTAAAGTGATCCTTTGATAGTTTTTAGTTGCTTTTTTTTTGTGGTTTGCAAAAAATTAGTCCATGCCACTAATCCATTATCCTTCTTAAGGAAATGGTTTTTAATAATTAAGTGTATCAAACCATGGTAGCATATGGAGGCCAAATTATTTACATATTTCATGTCCATAATATGAATAGCTCCTCCCAAATATGATGGTAAATTTATTTTATTTTTGGGTTTGTGTAGACCATGCCTCAAATGAAATTGTATTTTCATGGTATCATATCCCAACACACTACATTTACCATCATATCTCAAGTTATTAATTATCTAGTAGGTTGTAAATTTACATGGCTCTAGCAAGGTTTCTCTTTTTATTCCCTTGGCTTTCTTGGTGTGATCCTGAACATACTCTGCTAGAGGCTCCCCTTCTTCATGAAAAATCTTGGTGAGATCATTGAAGGAAGACATTCCTACTATCCTAGATAATTCATCTATAATGCCTTATATTTCACTAATTAATTGAATAATGACTACAAGCTGAATACCCTTCACTATGGTGGAATGCTCTTTCAAATATAGGAGAAAATCCTTGAGAATGTTTTCATCAAAACCTTAGAACTTATACAATAATTCCAACCATATAACATCTTCAAACACAACCCTAAATCTATCATATCTCATAATTTTGTCCACAGACTCTGGCTCTAACTTCTTCTACCCCATAACTAAATTGCCAATTCTACATATGTTACAATGGAATTGTGCAAGTTTGAATGTTTTGCTAAGGGAGAGATGAATAGTGTGATATGAATAATTTAAAATTCTCAAAATCCATGTCACAAGGGACAAATCCTCCTCACATTCAAAGGATTAACTATCTCCTCCTCATATCCAAAGGATTCATTATCTCCCATGTGTATAGGGAAGGAAATAAAGGGACTGATTATATGGCAAACATAGGGGTTAGGGGCGATTCACATAAACATTGGATGAGTGATGTGGATCTCCTAAAAGGGGTCACTCTTATTATAAAAAATTAAAAACCCCTCTCACACGTGATATGACTAATTTATAATTCTCAAAATACATGCCATGAGGGATAAATCCCAATGCTAATGTTAAGGATTCACTAATTTTAGTATCTCCTCCTCACATGCAAAGGATTTGCTATTTCTCATGTGTATAGGGAAGGAAATAAAGGGTCTGACCACATGGAGAACATAAGGGTCAGAAATGATTCATATAAACATTGGATGAGTGACGTAGATATCCCAAAAAAGGATCACTCTTATTATACAAAATTAAAAACCCTTCTCATGATGTGATATGACTAATTTAAAATTCTCAAAATCCATGCCACAAGGGGCTAATCTCAATGCTAGGTGTTATTCAATCATTCATTCACTAAAATTTATGAAGTGGCATGAAGGAAAATTTCACCACCCCAAATAATAATAACCTAGAACAAGCCAAAAAATGACTTTTAAACTTAGTCTAAAAATTAAAAAAATCATAGTATCCTAATAGAGCTAACATATGAATGATGTGAGGAGATAAAGATAGGGTATAACCATTAAAACCATCTCACATCATAACACTTGTTTACTATGATTATTTACTTATAATTAATTTTAAAAAGGTTTGATTTCCCCTCACATTCACCATTTGGGTCTATATTAAATACAAGTAAATGTTAAACAATCTTAATCTCTGCCATTTCATTCTATCGACCATTTCATAACAAAAATTTAGGTCTATCTGAATCTCAAAGGTTTCATAACTTAAAGTGGCAAAAAATGAATAAAATGGTCATGTCAAGCCAAACAAATCACACATTTTAGATATAGTAAAACAATACATTAAATAAATAAATACTTAACAAGGAATTACAGAAATGATAGTAAAAAATGGGGTTAGCACTTCCACCACTAATGCCACAGTAAACCTAACAATCCATAAAATAATTTTTTTCATCCTTTTAAAGGGAGAGAAAAAAATTAAAAGAGAAAATAATGGCAAGATAAAAATATATAAAGTTAACCCTAATTTTAAAGCATGCAAGATATTTTAATTATATAATAATTTAAAAGATTATATAAAAAGTTACATATAATTTTAAAAAGTATATATTTATATATTTAAACATCCATTATTTTATAAAAATATTTAAAAATTTAAACATAAATAAAACTAAATAATAAACATAATTTTTAAATATTAAAATATTTACAAAATTTTATCATTTATTATAATTATTCTTACTTAAAAAGATTATTTATATTTGTTAATTTACATGGTTAAATTGTCTAATAAGGATTTGACTCAATTTTTAGCACCCATGGAATACCTTTGAGATAATTTAATTCACCAATTCAAATATATATGAGATAAAGTCACCTTTCTTGAATTTATAAATTAATATTTGGAGACAATTTCAACTCCAAAATAGTAATTAAAATAATTGACACACAATCATACCTAGTAACTCAGAGACCTCTTGGGAAAGGATTTTGTGTGATTATATAAATTATGGTTATGTGATGGCATAAGCAATCTACACCATAACAATATATAAACATTAACTTTTTATTCATGACAATAAGGTGTGATATCTCAATGCAAAGTCAAGGTTAAACATTTCAGCCAAAAAATAAGTATTTCAACTTCAAAGCCCAATAATGGGGTCAAAAATACATGGCCAAATCACATCCTTGTAAAATAAATTAAATTTAAATAGGAAATTAACCCAAGAAACATTACTCCTCTTGAAAAAAAATCAATACAAGAATAAAAAAACTTAATTTATCAAGACTATAGAAATTATAGATGAAACACAAGATCTAATTATAGATATTGGGAAGATTTTCAAGGGCATTTTGATAAATAGCTGGTATATCCCAAGATGATCAATGCCATTTTCATCTACCTTAGAACACTTACTATATATAGTGTTTTTATATATAGATTTTCCATTTATAAATTGTATCTAAATGTAGATTTGTATAATTTGGGAAATTTCATTCCAAAAAAATAGCAACAGACTCATTTGGGAATCTTTTCAAGGGCATTTTAATGATTAATTGGTACATTATAGGATAATAAATTCCACTTTCAGTGACAAACTCATTTGGAAAACATTTCTAAGGCATTCTAATGACTAATCGGTCCATTCTATGATGATCAAGATCATTTCTAGCTATCACAAGAACACTTTATATTTATAGTATGTCTATAAATAGATTTCCATATAGATGTAGACTTTCATTATATATATATATATATAGACACACACACACACACACACACACACACACACACACACACATATTTGTATTTGAGATAAAATCTTGTAAATCAAGGTAAAGGAACTAAGGTGGGTTTTTTTCACAATCCTCATTAAGAATTATTAAAGCAGTGGAGGAAATATTCCTCTCATTGATAAGAACACCCAAAAGGCATTCAAATTATGTCCTTGATTCATAATATGTCTTGCATAACCCTCTTGCATTAGACGTATCACTTCATCCCTTGCCACCACACTTTGTGGCACTAAAATTTTTTACTTATGAGAAACAAAGGTGACCCTGAGCATGACCAAGAAATGAAAATCCTTGCATTAAAAAAGCTAAAGTTTTGTGCCACTACATTGATCTCATCCAATATAAAATTTAATTTCAATCCATCTTAAAAATTTAATTTGAATGAACTAAAATTTGATACTAATCAAATAGTGAACATGGTAGTGTCATAACGATCTATATTATAGAATGCACTATGCAAAAAAAATAATAGATTCACAAAGCCTCTAGTGATTCTTATTATGAAGTTGGCTAAGTGTCAACTCATTCTCTCCCTACACCTATAGATTTTGATATGAGTAAACCTATTCCATGGGGATATGATGAGAATGAATATTTTATTTACACTAGGTCTATAGGCATTCTACTAATACATGATTTTCTTTGAGATATAAGCTTCAGGACTTATATGAGTCCCAACAAATTAAACTTGATGGGTCTCCTACCATGGGTTTTAGATCACATCTAGAGGACCATCATAATTAGAAAATGTTCAGTAATATAATACAATACCATATAATGAATATTATAGAAGTTAAAATATGGAAATAGAAGTAAAATTATCATCATGAAACTTTGGAATCGATGGTAATGATTTAGAAATAATAGACTCTTGCATAGTAAGTGGATTTTCATCCACATTTTTGAAGATGTAAGATTAATAGTATCTTGAGGATAAATATGTGGTGTTGTTATAATAGTAGGCATACATGGAATAAATTGTGTCTTGCAAACATATATGTCCACTTCAAACTTTTATCATACTTCTAAACCTAAAATTCCTATTAGTCACTTCTAGTTGTTTAGCATCATTGCAAAAAAAGTAATTTTTTTATTACAATCACCAAGACAAAATATGATCACCCATAATTGAGCTCCTTATCCAATAGATATAGATGCCCCCTTATCGAAACCAAAGTAATTGCAATTTTTACATAGAGATTGTGCCAAGAGACTATCTCTTCACATGAAGAATGTAATCCATCATAGACTAAAGAATTGTATGGTTATTCAGATCCCAATAGGTTTGTAATCCATAATAAACTAAAGCATTACATGGTGATTCAGATCCTGATATATTTATGCCCATAAATACTATCATAAATATATCAATAGTATTATATATTAGTGTATATATACATATATATATATATATACATATATATATGTATATATATATATATATACATATATATATATATATATATATATATATATATATTATATTATAAGAAATCATTTTATATATTTTTTCAAAAATATATAATATTATCTCTAGAAAACATGTTAGATTAAGGATTGGGGTATAATACTTTGATGACCAAATCTATCAAACATTAATGTTTGGTAGGCAATAATGCATGCTACTTCACTTCTTAGTATATTTAATTATTCATGCCTTTGTGAATTTCTCTTTTAAAATGGGTAAATTTTAACTTGGCAGGATTGGTAGGTGAAATTTAAAAGTAAAAAATATTTATCTTGACTAGTGTTTCATTAAATTATATCCGTAAAAGATATTATAATTATAAATTTGTGTTTCATGTATACCATGTAGATTTGCATAATTTTTTTTTATTTCATATTTATTTTAATTTCAATCACTTTGATGATCCAAAAATAATTCATTTCCTACTTACTTTATATGTATAATGTAGAAGTTGAAATCATGTATCACGAAGTATTAAATTTAGAGTTACAGATGACACTTGGTATGGGAAATTGGGTAGCAAAGAAAATGGATTTATTATATTTATGTTGATGGCCATTAGCAAAGGGTATTTACTCTTTGTAAAATATACTCGGTTTATGTATTTATACTAATTGGCCTACAATGTGCCAAATGTTAATCATGAACATATTCGAATAGTTAAAATTTATTCATACTAAAATTCATTAGTGCAACTTGATTTTCATTATTAATTTGATTTATCTCAATGGTTTTTAAGTAATTCAAGTGATTGATTTTGTGATATTTGAGTGGTTAATCTTGACATGATATTAAAGGTTTCAGTGCCAACAAATATTTGGTCTGATTTGGTAATTAATAAAGGGGATCATGATTAGACATGTTATGATGATAAGTGAGAGTATATTTACATATTTTTTTACATGTTATAAATAGTCTATGAAGTGTTTACATACTTATTCTAAAGGATTTTAAAAATAAATTTTATGTTCAAACTATACAAATTATACAACAACAAAATGACAATTAAATTTCAATTAACTATGATGTATTTGGAGCTGCACTTTGAGCTAGTCCTATGTAATTTTTTTATTTGATTAATTAAAATTAAGGTAAAATTATTTTAACACCAATGAATCTATGTTATACAATATTAATGGTGAGTTTATTTCTCCACTAAAATCCATTGGTTCATTTAGAAATAAAATAATTTATAATTTTTCTAGTTCAAGATCAGATTGTTGATTAACTTCAATTTTGAAGTCACTATGAGATGTGTTTCTTGGAAAATATTTTTGTAGATAAATTTACCACAAAGTGATCTAGAAAATGGTTCATCAATTCATTTGAATTCATTACTATTTATTATTTATATCAATGTCATTATAATACTCCTGATGTCTTATTTTGTGGGCATAGGAACTAGGTCATGAGCTAGGCTCAGTGTTGGGTTTAAACATCTTGTGTATATGCATGGGGAGCTTGAATAGTTATAATGTCACTTTGACAGGTATAAAATATATTATATGATACTAAGCCACCATCATCTATGTTTATATTTTGTTATTTATTTTTATCTTTTCTAGTCTTGCCTCTCTTGTGCACATGTGCGTCTTGTTATGGTCCTTATTTTGAATTAGTTTCGTGTGCTTGATTATCCTCCTTGGCATAGTTAATATTTAATTACTAAGCCATAATGAAATGACTTATCTTAGTGGCCTAGTTGGTTCAGGTTTGACTAGACCTATATAGGTCTCTTGACCTTGGAAAACATCATTAACAACCTCCTTTGTGGATGATTGACTGCCAAGAACTTTGATCAACTTAAGGTATATGTTTGTTACTATTATTTATTAATTTTTATATTTACAGGTTGATTTTATGATTATTATTAATTATTATTATTTTTGATGACTTTTTTTATAATTATCATTATTATTTTTAATTGATTTATGAATTTTTTTAGTGTAGTATTTAATGACTTTTGTTGAAAAATATTATTTTAAAAAAAATCCTTTATTATTTCAATGATTTTGTTTATTATTTTTATTAATCAACTTGGCAATTTTTGGGGACTTTAATTATGTTAATATTTTTGTTTTGGACTTATTTTTTTAATTACTCTTATCATTTCCTCATCTTGGCATTCTTTTGTTCATGGATTGACTCAAGGAATTGGGAGATCATTATTATTATTATTTTAATTGTTGCACCTTGTTTTGTTTTTTTGGGGGCTTCATTGACTCATGCCAAAGAAGAGGGAAATTTTCACCTTTTTTGAGAACTATGATTGGCTTAGATCAAAACCCCAGGCTGGGCAATTGGTTTGGGGGAGAAAAAAAGGGAAAATGGGTGGTCTAGGAGAGGGTCATGCATGGGCAAGGGAATAGAAGGCAATTTGGTGGCTATGGTAAATATATGCCTAGCTAGGTGGGGTGATCGATCAAGATCATCTTGTTGTAAAAAGAAAATCCATACCCCATTTCAAATTCCATGAATTAGCCATGGTTGCTAACATGTATTTGATCAAGTCATTATGTTGATTTTTATTAGGGAATTTTGGGTTTATTTTTATTTCCCCTTTAAAATGTAAGACAATTTGTAATGGATAAAATTGATTTGAACCCATTTAATGTTTTTGGGCACCTAAAATATTTGGCCTTTGGATTTATGACTACATTTTACCAAGTTAAATGAAAAAATATAAACCATGGATTTATGTATTACTACTAGGCACCATAAGATAGGTTTTTGGGCATTTGATTTTTGGGTCTACATTTATCAAAAAGTGATAAAATTATATTGTGGGTTTTAGTGAATTAGGCATCTAATCTAGGTTCAAGTTTACCCAGAACACTTTTGTTGCCTCCAAATTAGCTGAACTAGCATGATAAACATAATTCTCAATTTGGTCTCTTTGTATGGGCATATTTTCTATTGATGGACCTATTTTCTATTGAATCATTGATTTATTTTTTAGATATCATTTATAGTCCCCTACATAACTAGCAGTGCTAGTTTCAATGCCCAACTAGGTTATTTGTTAATATGGGCTTGTTTTCTATTGATAATGTTCTATTAGATATCATATGTAAATAAAGACATGTTTTATGAAGCTTGATGCCTTCTTTATTTGTGATTCCATTTAATCTTGTTTTTCTAAATACCATATGTAAATGAGAATGATTTTTTCAAAAGCTTGATGTCAACTTGATTTTTGATGCCATTCATACTTATAAAATCCTTGGTAATCACTTTGAATCTATTCCCTCTGCTATACATATCTCTTTTGGAATTTTAAGTTTTGGTTTATAATAAAACCAATTTATCTTTGTTGGTTATAAACCTCGATTTTACTCTTATTATTTGGAGTGAGTTTTTCTTCAAATCATTTGGGTTGTATTTATCAGTCTTGGACTGTAGTTTTTCTCATTTTTCTTTGATGGAATGAGGTTACATTATTATTTTGGTTTTATATTTGTTGAACTATTTAAAGCAATTAAATGTTGGCCATACATGGCAATTTTTAATACAAGCCAAGTTTATTTCTATTAATGAATTATATTTATTCCCTCTTTTTGACTTGATTGAGTTGATTTGACTGTTGTGGATTGAAATCATTATGTTTAATCATTTTACACTTGATTAAGCCTCTTAGATTTGATATAACCTAATTTACTATCTAAAACATCTCCTATAATATTCATGGATGCCTTAGGTATTGCTCAGGATGATGGGTTTGATTGGGTGAAATGGTTTTTATGTTGCATACAATAGTTTATTTTGTCTTTTAATGATGATTTTTATATATTTTTTTAGGGACTCAATATATTTTGTAAACTTCTTACCTCACTTGAGTACCTGATTGTTGAAACCCTCCACCAAGTTGATGGTTGGGGTGGTAAGGGCCACCTATGGTTAGGATCATAGGGCTCATTTTGAGGGGTGTTTTCTTTTTTATATTCATCCTCTCCCATTAATGCACCTAGACATTTGTGTGGTAGTTTGTCTCTTGTTAATGCATGTTGGTGTATGATACTTGTTTGGCATGTTGGATTGTAGTTGGTTGCACATTTTATGTTATCATTACATTTCTTACCTTATACAACCTTGTAACATTTATTATGTTGGAAAAGAATAATATTGACTTTGTGTTCTTAGTGGTGGGAAAAAATAAATATGATGACATGGTTTTTGTACATATATTCCACTATAATTATTTCCTTGATAAGCATCTATGTTGGGTTTCATTTAATATTTTGAACTTATAGATATAACTCTTAATGTATCATGTTATGCTTGATACTTTTATGTTATTATATACTCATTGGGATAACATAGTGGTTTATTTATGGTTATGAATTATGTATGATGTTTTAAAATTTTCCTAGAACTAGTAGCTATATTTAAGGTTTTTAAAATAATTTCCTACACTTTTATATTTACATTTTATGGTGGAAAGGATGTATATTCAACCTTATAGTTGGATTTAAAAACTCTTGGTGTATGTTCCATTTACTTGCAACAATAATCATATTGTGATGAATTTGATTAGCATTGGTTACTATTTCGATTTGTCTCTTAGATATTTATAATTGTAGAATCTATTGATTTTATTATGCAGCTAGAAAATGTTCCTGAACATGATCTACTTTATTATGGACTTGGTATTTGAATGTCTTTTGACAGGAATCCATGGATTAGGTGGATGCCTTATTTATAGGTAGTTGGTATATAATGTTTCATTATGTTGAATAGAATTAGTAATTTGGTGTTATTCCTATTATGGTATATTATTAAATATATGGATCAATGCTTTTGGTTTATGTCTATGGGCTTACACATAGGCTTTAACATTCTTGTTCTTAATTTAAATTGAGATGTATAATGGCAGATACATATATTAATCGGTTACATAATTGTGTGAAGGGATATCGATGGATAATAGATGTTACTTCCCTTATCATATATCATATTAATATTGGCTCATTTTACTTATATGATAACTCTAAATTAATGGCATTTTTACTTGAAAACATGATCTGGGGTATATTCATAACTTGGTCTAAATTAGCTATAGCAATTAGATTACGCAATTAGTTATTTTAATGATAAAAAGTAATGTGATTTCATTATAGTATTGGCTACCCTGATTGTTTTGGTATCACTTTTAGTGAGCATATTTCTATTGTTTAAGTAATGAAATATAGAAAAATTTAACAATATTATTTATTAGATCTAGTTTTAGTGTTTATGTCTCATATCGATAAGGACATGTAGTGATATAAACTATTGGAAAGAATCAAAAATTTATTATTTTAGCTATTTATAACTCATCCATTGATTAATGAAAGGATGGTTATATTGTTTTAATGATTTTATGAGGCATATGTTCCTTAGACTATAGGCAGATGTGTGTGCTTAAAATTAATAAGATTAGATGTGGCATTGAATATCTTGGTATGCCTTACATGGTGATTATCAACCCATGAAATAATCCCTTTGAATGGCAATAATCTTAGAATTGGGATGAGGCTCAATATGTTGTGTGAACTCATAATTCTTACATTATGATCTATGGTTTAATGTTCTACCTTAGTAATGAGTTATTAAATCATAACTTTCCTTAATGAACACATGAATTAATGGCTAAAATTATTTAAGTAATGAAATATTACATGGATATATGCTTTTTAATTGAATGGTGTGGATACCCTTGTATATGAAAAATCATGATATTATAGCCAAAGGACAAGTATGTAGCATATAGGTGAAAGACTCTTATGACTAGCATGTGGGATGATTATTTATATCATTAGAAGTAATTTATGTTTTCTAATGCCATCTATATGTTTATTCATTAGTATTCTCACTTTTGTGATGTCATTCACCTTGAACTAAGTGCTTTATGACTCATCTAATTTAATAAGGAATAGTTATCTTCTAATTGAGTTACATCTTCATGTGTGACCTTTGTTAAGTAAGGGAATGAAGGTCCATGATCCCTAAAGAAATTTAGACCATGGTATAGTGATATAATGGGGGTCTCATAAGGACTAACCCTTTGATTGGAAGAATCCTAAAAGATTATGGTAGCTCAATAGCTTATGCCATGTTTTTTTAGCAGTGGTTAGAGATTTTCATTTTTTAATCTCATAATGTGATAAGATTTGCCTAAGCACGCTAGTGAGATGAATTCTTCTATTTAGTCATTTGGACCTCTGTGCTTAGATGTTAAACTTTTCTTGTATATTATTTATATGCTTGAAAAATACCTTGATTTTATTCTTAATATTCTTATCATTGCCTAATGGTATAATAGGGATGTTGGATGCAATTTTATTAGCATCTTATGCATGTATGATTATTGCAATCACTTGGACTATAAAACCATGACCACATAGGTTGACTAAACACTTAGATAGGGATAAGATTCCTAGGTGGTTTGATAGAGAAGGCTAGTGCCCTTGCTAGGTTTAGAGGTTATCAGTCTGGATTTGTATACTAATGCCCCCTCAAAAAACACATCATTTTTTGGAAAACATACTTCTCTATGTCATTTCCTAGTGGCATTTATCCCTAGGTAAGTTTCTATGGTACACCAAATCTAGTTTTTGGTTATTACTATTTTATGTTTTGATTGTTAAGATACATTATGTTGTATTAAAGTTATGCAGTGGGAATTAAATGTCATTCCATTATGTACTCTGAAAGTCAATACCAAATTTTTTTGTGGGGGGTGTTGTTAGGACCAACATTCTACTTTTTTACTTCTTTAAAAAATGGGTCCCTTGTTAATATTTCAATACATTCATATCTTGGCACGGTTTACATGGTATTGTTATTTATTGAATTAGGGTATCATCCACCTATAAAGGTAATGAGTCCTTGCCTAGTTAATTATGCATTATTAACTAACCCTATTGATGATAAATATTTAATGATGAAGTGTAGGTTTCATGGAGGAAGATAGGGTTCCATAGCAAGAAACCCTAGGGGTTCAAATTTATTTTTTTGTGAGAGAAAATCTAGTAGGAATTAATTCTTTCAAAATACCCTAAGTCTAAAACCATGCCTATACTGCCTTTATGATTTTCCACTTTTAAATCCCTCCTAATTTCATTAAGTATTATGTCCCCAAAACCCTTTTTCCTCCTAAAAAATTTAAAGGCCTTATTATGTTTCGTCCTAAGTTCAATACCAAAATGCCTTTGGGTTTGCTCAACATGAATCTATGGTTAGCATTAACCTGAGAGCCTAATCCAATGATGCAAGATCCTCCTAAGACAAACTACATGATAAATACCACTCATTATAAAATTTTATATGATATTTATTGTGATGACCTCCCTCCCATCATTTGACATTCATGAGGATGTCTTTGATGTTAGCAAGGAATTAAAAATAAACCACACATAAGATTTTATCTTTATTCCAAAAGGGGACCTTATAAACATTAAAACTTAGGCTTATCACATTAAAATGTAGATCATAGTGTTTTTTCAAAATACTATTAATATAAGAATTAATCCCTTGGCCTAAGACTATGTATATTATGAACTAAATTAATAATCATGCATCTGACAAGATCCAAAGGCCCACATTCATCCTAAGATCCTAATCTAATGGTGAAAGATAAAAAGGTTTACCAAAGGCTGGACCAATCAACTCTGACCTCATGAATCACAATCGATGGTTCATGCTTCATCACTAAACCCGATCCAATAGCTGACGTCAACCCCAAAGTCTTGAGACCCTGAGAATGTGATGAATGGAATGCTACCATTTAGCTAAAGGAACCTCATGATATTAAATTTTATATTCATGCTCCCATCATTTGACATTTGTGAGGATGTCTTTGATGTTAGTGAGAATGTCAAATTTAAACACAGCCAACCTATCAACCAATCAAATCTAACTTCATAGATCAAGATCAATGACTCTCACTCAATCACTATTCCTAATCTAATAGTGAAAATTATAGGTGGAATTTTCAACTCAGAACCTGATAGATTAACACTTGGATAAACCAGATCTAGTTATTTCATAAGAAAACTAGAGCAAGCCACTTGGCATAACCTAATCATCTAGGACTCGAACACCCAATCAAAACAAACTTTTAGATCTCAATCAAGGGCTCACATTCATCCTTGGATCTTGATCCAATAGATAGAAATAAAAGGATATATTTAAAAACAAATGGCTAATCATATAAAAAATTACCATAAGATGCCATGAAAACATGCTTAAAGAGGTCCACCTAAGCATAATGTAAGCACTAAAAGGAAATCCCAAGATATGGCACATCTGAAAAGACAAGATTGGCATAAGTGGTGCCATTTATAAGATCTAATGCATGTGTACATTTATGAAATCCATCACCTTCATCATTAAATCCTTATAAACCCTACCATAATAGCTTAAAGCTCCAAAACTTGACTAATTGAGGACCTTACTTCATTAAAAAAGTTCAAATTATCATCCTGAGTATCAAAGCTAGTCATATTCCAAGGTAATTAAGATCATGGCAATAGTAAGGCAATAGTGAAAGGAAGAGATGGAATTATTTTTATCCATAGACCATGAAGGGAGATTCCTTGGGGACACCAAATCAAACACTGGGGCATTAGCTAATGGAATGAAGAATTGGTCTGAGATTTTCTTTACCATTGAAGAGTTGCAGCCTTTATCATCTAGTGAGCAATGGGTGGTAGTCACCAAAAATAATTTAGATAACTTGGTTGAAATCTAAATGATAGGTCTTCATCAAGCTACTGCCAAATTAGAGGTACTACCCTATATTGACATCTTTACACCCTTGTTTATAAATTGTAAAATTGATAATTACTAGATTATCAAAAAAGGAGATTCAAGGAGGATTGCCTATGTTTCCCCAGTAGCCTTTGAAGGCTACTATAAAATCCCCAAATCCTATATTGAACTCCCCTACATAAAAGAGTGGACTACCTAGCATATCCTAGATGTCATCCTAATACTAGGGTTAATCCAAGGGACTCAATTGGCTAGAACTCATCATGGTAGGATTCCCATCATACAATTTAGGGAGGGAATCAAGATCATTATGACCTTAATAAATATAGCCTTCAGAGTAGCCACCACCACTTATGTTGACCCTAGGTACGTGTCTTACATATACTTCATGATAGAAGAAAAGTTGACTCCACCTATTGGGGAGCTAATTAGTATCCACTTAAGAAGGAAGTTTTGTGGCATTAAGATGAAGATAATTGGTCACCCAGTGGAAAAATTCTAGAGATCAAGCAATTTACTTTGATTAATTTCATCATACAAGTAGGCCCAAGGCATTCAAATCATCAAATTGAAACACTTTCATTCCCTCCTAGGAGTCATTGAGGATAGCATATTGGACCTAAACAGCTAGTGTGATAATGTCAATAGACTTTTGGAATAGCACAAAGGATTGATGGAAAGGATGGAAATATCTTGAAGGACCTATTATAAAAATCATCTAAGACCAATGCCACAGGCCTAATGGAAGATGAGGATTTTAGTCAAAGGGTTAGTCTCCACATATAGAGTATTAAATACAACTAGGATATCATCCCAAGGATAGTCAGAAGGTCCTTAGTATCATCATCACATTTAGGAAGCAAATTACAGTGGTCTAATGCATCCAAGAATTCAAGGCCAAGGGTGACAAGGAGTTTGACACATTGGTACATCAAGAATATGATTATTTGATGAAGCCTACCATAGATTTTGAGCTCATCAATGAATAATACTAAGGCAAAGAACATCCTCATATAGTAACTCAAGGGTCCTACCAATGTAGTATAAAAGAATATTCTTTTGTAAAATATATACTAGTCTATTAGCATACATTTATCCTTTGTCAAGATGGGCATGAAATCCATTTGCATTATAACTTTGTATTAAGGACAACTATCCTTAGCTTGCATGTGGGTAGTTTGACATAATTAGCTGGTAAACCACCTATGTTTCCTATAAATAGATGGGGATTACCATTTTATAGGGGAGGGACTCCAAGCTATTTATATATAAAAGATCATTTAATACAACTATGGCATTCTAAAAAGATTGTCTGGATAATTCATTGAAAGCTAGTGTTTTCTCTCAATTTCATGTTATTATCTTAAATTTGAATGGTTATATACATTTTGAGCTAAATTTTATATCATAAGGATACTAATTTGTGATAATTTTATATTAAATGAAAAGATCTTAAGTATACTTCATTTTATCTGCTCTGCATTTGGATGTGCATGTGTTACTCAAGTTACAATAGCAAACTTTTAAATTAAACTTGGATCTTACTTATGGTTTATATATCTTTTTTGAATCTTTCCTAGTTTGTGATGCAATCTAAGTTTATATTATTTTACACCACAAATTAGTTCATGTATGCTCAAAGTTATTAGAACTTTATCATAATATTTGAGATGGAAATCTATAATCAAGTTCTCTTTTCTACCTTACCCTTCCTTTTTCTATTTTCTTTATCAAAACTCACCTAGTTTAAAGATCATTATTAATATCCATTTAGATTAACTTGTAGGCTTAGATTATCACAAAGATCTAGACCTTAGTGGCTCCCAACCACCAATTTAAATAAATATTGTGGATAGTTCCCATACTCTACTTATATTCCACCATAGACATCATAAAATTGTCACAAATTACAACTCATGCCTTGGATTCTTTGAATCTTAAAATTAGAAGTGTTTATCAACATTGAAGAGCACCTATGAGATAATTAAAAACATCAATAGGGAAGCTCTCATTGGCACTAGAAGGAGGCCTTGCTTAATCAATCGAAATAATTCATGCATTAAATATAAAGGATTATTAACCCTTATGAGTGATTCTTCACTCCAAGTGCAAAGATCCTTGATCTAGGTGATTTCTCACATATCTTTACACTATGTTAGGCAAAGATCTTAGTTCTCTACAAGGAAATAGTTAAATTCTGGTAAAGGTAACTTTAGGATTTAAGAATTCATAGTATTTTAAATTAGAATAGTTTGTTTTGGTTGAATATTGATCATTCTTAGTGAATATTAGGTTTTTTTGAGTCACAGGTTGTAAACAATGGCCATCTTTGCATAATTCAACACATCTTTGAGCTTACTTAGTCAAATATTGGTGTCCTTTGTCCCTTTATGAGAAAATATTCAACAAAATAATCTTAGTGTGTAGGTTGATTGTAGCTCTTTGTGAATTCTAACTTATTACACCATATTTTAAATAGGATACTTAATCTTCAAGCTCGGATTGCCAAAGATCAAGACTAGATCACACTCAGAAACAAGAGATCCCTTGCTTAAGCTAGAAACTCACAAGAGAACTAGGAAGGATAGAGGAAGGTGTAGATTCTCTAAGTCTCTACCATCTTCACCCTTGTAAGGGGTTCCTGCATTCAAATTTCACCTAGATATGGCATGGCTTGGAAGTTCCCCCATCAATGTACCACGTGTAGTTCATGACTTGCTTGATAATCCTAAAAAGTACTTACCAGTATTTAGTCCAACTGGTGTTACAACTACAGAAAAACATGTTAAATATTTCGAGGCTACCTTAAGGTTATTAAATGTCATCCATTAATATGTACCTTTTAGATTATTTCCTTTTACATTAAAAGATGCTGCATATGAATGGTTCCTCAATTTGCTTGACAAATATATTACCTCATGGAATAACTTTAACACTATTTTTATTGATAAATTTTAAAAAATCATAAGCCTCTATGTCATTTATCACCAAATTACTACCATTAAGAGAGATGCTAATGAACCTATTAGATCCTTTAACACTAGGTCCTAGAATATGTTTAGTCAGACCATAGATCCCTATAAACCTAATGAGGCTTTAACTTTAGAAGTTTGCAAATATTTTTTTGACCCTATGACTTTTGTCTTTCTTAAAAGGGTTATCCCAACTATAAACACATTAGCTCAAGATTATTTTGAAGTAGTGGTTATTAGTGACAAAATTCATCCCTAAGGATAGATGGCTTATTCTATCCCAGATGCCTACATTAAAACTTTTCCCAAATAATAACCAAAATGCTCCAGCATTAAACTAGTTCCCTACTTTGAATGTATTAGCTACCAGCAATGATGTTCCTAATCAGAACCTAGGTTTCTTGAGTGATCAAGTTACTAATGGATTTCACACCAATGACCAAAAGGATTTAGTACCAATCAATGACACTAACAAAAACCAAGTCCAAAGTTTTGAGACCCTAAAGAATGAGAATGAGTCTATATTAAAGATGGTCAAAAAACTCAACATAGATTTATTACAATTACAAAAGCAAGGTAGCAATGCTAATGACAAATCTAGGAGGAACTTCACTTTCTAAAAGTTCAACAAAACTAGAAATATATTTTAGAATGATATTTTCTACAATAATAAAGTTAATGAGCCTTCCTCTAGCAAAAAGACTATGGACATCAATCTCACTGATATTACTTTACTAGACTTTGTAGGGTGCATGCTACCTCTAAGAATGGTGAGATTGATTTCATTTAATTTTTCAAAGCATTTGAATCTTTTCAAGAAGAACTATAAACCTTTGAGGTAGTCCCAAACATAGATACTCCTGCAAGTCCTTCTAGATCCCATCCATCTGACCAAGTGCATATGGTAGAGACATATCAATTCCCTTTCCAATAGGATAATGAGCCTGATAATATCCCTAAAGAGATTCAATCATTCCATCAATTATTAGAGATTTACCCTCTAATAAATAGGGAACAAAAGTAGCCATTAGCACTTCCACTCCCCCTAGCAATTATAGGACTCCTCTAGACACTACATCAAGGAATGATCATGCACACCTAAGGGTAGTTCTTCCAAATCTAATGTTGAACCTTCATGAAAAATTGGTTACAACATTGTGAAAGATATGGAAAATATCAAAGCCAATTTTACTCTACATGAGATAACTCAAAGTACAGAACATAGAGATTTACTCTTGGAATAATTATCAAAGGAACCTAAGAACCCCCCTAAGAGTGATAATGCAAACCCTACTATGAAAGTAACCAAAGTAGAGTCCCCACCATTATTAATTATAGTTAGGATATTTGGGAAGAATATCCATAATTATCTTTCAGATTTTGGAGCCTCAACCAACATTATGCCTGCCAAAATATGCGAATAAATTAGGTTAACCCTAATCAAGTTTGATAGGGTGGTTACTCAATTGGACAAATCTAGAGTCAAGGTCATTGGGAAGCTATTAAATGTACATATGAAACTAGCTAGTGAACCAAGGGTTCAAATATTTATTGATATCCAAGTGGTTGATATTCCCAATGCTTATGGGTTACTCTTAAGTAGAGAATGGACTAAGGCCTTGAATGGTTATATGTCCACTAACTATTCCCACTTATGGTTGCCTTAGAAAGGTGTGCCGAATCAAATAAGGGTAGAGAGGGAGCCCAAGATGAGACACATGATAATAGAATATAATACTATTAATGAAAATTTGAACTTCCTAGATTCTAACTTAGGATTTTTCACTCTAGAATTTACAAAGGAACCTTATTCCAAAAATCTAACTCCAACGCCTAGTTTATGGAAGTTGTATGTGGATGGTTCTAGGTGTAAATCAGGATTAGGAGTTAGTATTATATTGATAGACCTTAAATAAAAGAAATATCATGCTTCTTATAGGTTATAATTATCAAGCACAAATAATTTAACTAAGTATGAAGCTCTTATCCTAGGATTGTAACTCGCTATTAAACATAGTGTTAAGGAACTCATGGTCTATGGAGATTCTGAGTTGGTGGTTAACCAAGTAAGAATAAAATACTAATGCAAGTTATCTTACCTCAAGAGATACAATTTTAGAGTTTAGGATTTGATGGAATCTTTTGATGCTCTCAACATCTTATCTATTCCTATGGAAATAAATAAAGTTGTTGATGACCTTGCCTCTATTGTGGCTAATCTCATACCTAATCATGGTTCCCCTAAAATTAGTATCGAGCTAGTACCATGTCCCTCAGTCCCTAAAAACATAAATCACTTTCAATTTTTCAATGATGATCAAAAAATTATGGATTTCTTGACTAATTCTAGAGCCTTTGAAACTCACATAATTGATGAAGCTGATGAAATTTCTCCTAAAAGGGAGATTAATGGTAAAATCATCCAACTAAGTGACAATAATATACCTAAAGGGATGTTTTCATTAGAAAGGCTATTTGATCATGATAAAATTGTTGGGACACCTATGGTGCCTAAAGTAAAAGGTAAGGACTATCATGTGGTATATCTTGGTTCACATGATCAACCCCAACAAGTGAACATATGAAAGTATTTCACTAAAATGGAAAAAAAAAAATATAGAGAGATTCTTAAAAAATTTAAGGATGTCATTTTTTGGTCCTATGAAGAACTAAAAATATTTGACCCAAGGGTTATTACTCATACTATCCCCCTCAAAGAAAATTACAAACCCTTTAGATAGAAGCAAAGCCCTGTCAATCCTATCCTAGAACCCATGATCTTTAAGGAATTCAATAAACTATTGGATGTAAGGATTGTGTTTCTTATTAGTCATTCCACTTGGGTTCCAAACTTGGTTCCAATTAGAAAAAATAATGGGGAAATAATATTATGCATAGAATTTAGAAATTTAAATAGACCATCTAAAAAGGATAGTTACGCCTTGATTTCTCTTGACTAAGTCATCCAAGTTATTTTAGGATCTACCATGATGTCCTTATTGGATGGATTTTTTGGATATAACCAAGTGCTTATCACTCTAGAAGACAAGATGAAACTAGATTTCACTACTAAATTGGTAACATATGCCTATAAAAGAATGCCATTTGAATTAATTAATGTAGGGCCACTTTTTAGTGGGCCATGAACCATGATTTCCAAGGTATAGTGGTTAAGTGCATCATCATTTACATGGATGATCTTAAATTTTTCTCTAAAAATAGGGAGGAATACTTTATGCACCTATAACAAGTGTTTGAAAGATGCAGGAGGTATGGAATATCCCTCAACCCCAAGAAAGGTATATTTTGTGTTACTAAAGGAAAACTATTGGGACATGTCTTTACTAAATATGGGATTTCCATATATCCTGAGAGAATGGAAGCCATCTTCAAAATTGAGCCACCTAATTACTAAAAAGAGATGAAATCATTATTTGGTAAAATTATCTTCATGAGGAAGTTCATCTCATGCTTTGCTAAAATTGTCAAACCTCTGAATGATATGCTCAAGAAAGATGCTAAAATTTCTTGAAATGAGGAATCAAAAGGGGCCTTTTCTAAAATAAAAAAGGCAATCGATTAATCCCAAATCTTGATAAGTCTTAACTTTTCAAAATACTTTTACTTTTATTCATTTGCTTTTAACCACACCATGGCTATTAACTTAACCCAAAAGGTTGATGAGAGTGACCATCCTATAAATTTCATGAGCACCAAATTCAAAAAGGTAAAGGAAAACTATTCAATGATTGATAAGCAAGCCTATGCATTGGTAAAGGTAGTAAAAAAGTTTAGACACAATAGCCTTATAAATAAGGTATATGCCATCTTACCTGACCCAGCCATAAAGCTTATATTGAGTTAGAATGAGCTTGGGAAATGAAGGGGCAAGTGGATTTCAGTCCTACATGAATATGTTATTGAAATGAAGATTTTCAAACTGGTGAAATGTGAGGGATTAGTCTATATGATAGCGAATATGAATCCTAAACTTGATATCATGTAATTTGAGTAGTATAACTTCTAGCCTAATGAGTGGTATGACCTCCTCATCCACTTACTTATCAATGGTAATTTCCCTCTAGGACTCACTAGAGAGCATTGAGACTCAAAGAAACTCATTACCTCATCAAAAATTGACTCTTGTATATAAATAACTTTGAAAGAATCTACTTAAGATGTGTGTCTAAAGAAGAGGCTTCTCAAATCATGTCTACTTTTCATGAAAAAAATAGGTAGTGGACATCCTTCAAGGAGAACAATACCTCATAAAATTATTAAGGCTAGGTACTATTGGCCATCCATATTTGAGGATGCTCACAAACATGTAAGATAATTCCATTCCTACCAAATATTTAACACAAAACAACCAAAGGTAGCTATGCCTTTGCAACCTATGAGAGTGGACAAACCTTTCACATAGTGGAGATTGGACTTTATGGGGGTAATCTACCCTAATTCTTTTGAAGGTCACAAGTATGTCCTAACTACTACTAATTATTTCACAATGTGGAATGAAGCTATAGCCACCAAATAAATTATGATAGAGGAAGTGATCAACTTCTTGGAAGAAAGCATTTGCACCATATTTGGAACCCTAGTTTCCTTAGTCTATGACAATGGACTTGCATTCATATCCATTGAAATGATCAAATGGGCTTATGATGATGGAATTCATTTTATGTTTTCCTCTAGCCATTTTCCTAAATGGAATTGATTTTATGAATATACCAACAAGAATCTCATGAAGGCCATCAAAAAGTATGTTGTAGACAAACATAAAACATGGCACAAAATCCTTAAGTATGCATTGTGGGCTGATAGGATAAGGATTAAATAGGCACTCAAGGATTCACCATTTCTATTGGTATATGATTAGGATCCCATATTTCTTATCACTTTAAATTTCCCTACATTTACATTCATGCAATAATACATGGAGGAAAGCCAGGAACTTACTAATTTGAGTCTATTGGACATCATTCAGATGGAAGATGCCAGAGAAAAGGAATTTATAGATTTTAATAAACATCAAATAACTATGAAAATATGGTTTGACAAAAGGTCCAAAGTGAAGGTATTTATACAAGGAGACATAGTCCTCCTTTGGGACAAGGCATCAGAGCCTAAAGGCAAACATGGCAAGTTCACACCCTTGTAGATTGGCCCATACCAAATTGAAGAAATCTTAGGCAACAACACTTTCAAATTGAAAGATATTCAAGGAGAAGAGTTTACTTTGCCCACCAGTGGGCAATATCTCAAGCACTACTTTTCTACAACCCCACTAAAGATCTTCATGTAATAACATCTATAAGATTGATTAGAATTAGAGTAGGTAACCTTGTTAGTTTCCTTTCTTGCTTTACTTTCTAACTTGGATTATATATATTTGTTTGAATATGTTTGTCTATACCTTGTTGTTTGACTATGTTTTGTCCTTTTTGCTTGGTTGTGATCCTTTGTTTTAATAAAGTCTTGAAGATTGTCCTTGCTCATAATTACTCAAAATTTAAATATTTCAAGTGAAGGCATGAATCCTACATAAGAGAAACTAAGGTTCTAATATAGTATTATGTTAAAATATAGATACTTTAAAAAACTCACATATAAATTAGGTACCCCCAAATAATTCAAAACATTACCTAAGATTAAAAAAAAATTATAATAAGGATCACGTATGTGGAAGGAGATTTCAAAAGTTAAAGCATAGGCATGCTTGAACTTAAAATACATCCTTATCTAGGATGGAGGTTTCAACTAAAGGTGAGTATCCTAAGGCCAATACATTTGACCAAATCCTTAAACCTAGTTATCCTAGCTCCTATCCTTTGTTAAACACACACAAAAAAAGAGACTTAATGCTAAATCAAAAGATGGAAAAGTCAAAGGTGATTTAGGCAACCTCCATTGGGGCTATGGACACTTGGATGGTAGTGGAGAAAGGCCATGAGTAGAGCCAAAGGTATCTCTATCAAGGAATATATGCCTAGCTAGTAGTAGAGCAATGCCCAAGCCTTTCCTAAATTAAGAGCAATTGTTTCTAAGATAATATATAAATATGCTCAAAGTTAAATGTAATGGTCAAAAGGATATGAACCTGACCATTGTTTCCCTAAATTCTTGTGACAAATAGTAAGTGGAATTAAATCACACATACATCATGTTTAGGCCATGACTCAAGGATCTAAATTCTATACATTTGAAACTTGTTCTAACCTAGAATTAACTTAAGTAATGATGTATGGATTACAGGATATAAAGGACTTATGTGTTAGTTTAAGCTAAAGTTTATGGGTTCTAACATATTGCTATGTTTCCCTTGTAAGTTTCCATTATTATTGGGACCAACATTCCCCTTTTTTGAATGCTTTCTAAAATGGGGCCCTTGTAAATATTTCAAGACATTCATATCCTGGCATGGTTTACATGGTATTGTTATTTCTTGAATTATGGTATCATCCACCTAGAAAGGGAATGAATCCTTTCCTAATTAATTATGCTTTATTAACTAACCCTATTGATGATAAATCTTCAATGAGGAAGTGCAGGTTTCATGGAGGAAGATAGGGTTCCAAAAAAAGAAACCCTAGGGGTTTGAATTTATTTTTTTATGAGAAAAAATCTAGTTGGAATTAATCCTTTCAAAAGACCCTAAGTCTAAAAGCATGCCTAAACTCCCTTTATGATTTTCCCCTTTTAAATTCCTCCTAATTTCATTAAGTATTATGTCCCTGAAGCCCCTTTTCATCTTAAAATATTTAAAGGCCTTATCAAAATTTCATCTTAAGTTTAATCCCAAAGTACCTTCATGTTTGTTCAACATGAATCTATAGTTAGCATTTACTCAAGATCCTAATCCAACGGTGCGAGATCCTCTTAAGACAAACTACATGATAAACACCACTCATTACAAAAGTTTCTATGGTGTTTATTTTAATGATCTCGCTCTCATCATTTAATTTTTGTGAGGATGTATTTGATCTTAGAAAGGCCTTCAAAATAAATCCCATCTAAACTTTTGTCTTTAGTCTAAAAGGGAACCTTTTAAATGTTAAAAATTAGGCTTATCACATTAAAAATTAGGTCATAGTGTTTTTTTAAAATACTATTAATATAATAATTAATCCCTTAGCCTAGGCTTATGTATATTATGAAATGACTTAATAATCATGCATCTTGTAGTATCCAAAGGCCCACATTCATCCCAAGATCCTAATCTAATGGTGCAAGATCAAAAGGTTTGCCAAAGGCTAGACCAATCAACTCTGACCTCATGGATCATAATCAACAATTCAGCTTCATCACTGAACCTAATCTAATGGCCCACATTGACCTTAAAGTCTTGAGAGCACTGAGAACATGAAATGTGGCATGCTAACATTCAACTAAAGGAACCTCATAAACTTAAATTTGATAGTCATGATACCATCATTTGATGTTCATGAGGATGTCTTTGATGTTAGCAAGAACATCAAATTTAAACATAGCCAACCTCTCAACCAATCACCTTCAACCTCATAGATCAAGATCAATGGCTCTTACTCAATCACTAATTCTAATCCAATGGCATGAAGTGGAGGTGGAATTTTCAACTCAAGACTTTAGAGACTAATAGCTTGACACCTAGCTAAACCATATCTAGTGATTTATTAAGAAAATTAGAGCATGCCACTTGGCATAACCCAATCATATAGGACTCAAATGCCTAATCAAAATAGACTTCCAAATATGAATCAAGGGTTCACATTCATCCTTGGATCTTGATCCAATAGAGCAAAATAAAAGGATCTAGTTAAAAACAAATGGATTGTCATATAAAAAATTCCCACAAGATGGCATGAAAACATGCTTAGAGTGGTCCATGTAAGTGCCATGTAAGCACTAAAAGGCAATCCCAAGATATGGTGCATCCAAAAAGACAAGATTGGCATAAGTGGTGCCATATATAAGATCTTAGGCATGAGTACATTTATGAAATCCATCACCTTCACCATTAAAGCCTTAGAAACCCTACTAGAACAACTTAAAGCTTTGAAACTTAACTAATTGAGGACCTAATTACATTAAGCAAGCTTGAATTATCAAAGCTAGTTATATTCCAAGGTAATTAAGATCATGAAAACAACAAGGCAATAGTGGAAGGAAGAGATAGAGTTATATTTATCCATAAACCATGAAGGGAGACACTTTGGGAACTTGATTTAGACATAGGGGCATTAGCCATTGGAATGAAGAATTGGTCTAAGATTTTCTTCACCATTGAAGAGTTGTAGCCTTTGTCATCCAGCGAGCAAAGGGTGGCAGTCACCAAAAGGAAGTTTGATGACTAGATTGTAATCTAAATGACCGGTTTTCATCAAGTTGCTACCAAACTAGAGGTAGTACCCTGTATTGACATCCTTACACCCTTGTTTACAAATTATAGAATTGATAATGACTAGATTATCAAAGAAGGATTTTCAAGGAGGATTGCCTGTGTTGCCCTAATAGCCTTTGACTGCTACTATAAACTCCTTAAATCCCATATTGACCTCCCTTTCATAAAAAATTGGACTACATAGCATATCCTAGATGTTATCGTAAGACCATGGTTAATCCAAGGGACTCACATGGCTAGAACTCATGATGTTAGGATCCCCATCATATAATTTAGGGAGGGCATCAGGATCATTATGACCTTACTAAATAGAGCCTCTAGAGTAACCACCACCACCTATGTCGATACTATGTGGGTGTCTTATATATACTTCATGATAGAAGAAAATTTGACTCCACCTATTTGGGAGTTAATTATTATCCACTTAGAAACGCAATTTTATGGTATTAATTAGAAGACAATTCAATAATTCACCATGATGTCCTATCTATTGGACTCATTGATGGCATCCACCCAAATTCCTAGTGTAAATAATTGGTCCTCCCACAATAGAATCACCATCTCCCATCATTACTCTAAGATTTATATCTTCATGTATAGGGATCATATGCAATTCATCTATGACTACATATATCCCATATTGTTCTAAAGCATCATAGGATATCTCATGCCTAGGATGTACCCTTTTTTTAAAAGATATGTTGATCTCATGAGAGACATTTGGTTTTATCCAAACTCCACTATCCTCAGGATTGAGGGCATCATGACCCAACCATTTAGGTTGCATGTTTACGTTCCCCTTAAGCTGGCTGAATAATAAATTACATACCAAATTTCCCATGGAATTGATAACACCTACAAAGAGAAGATGAAGGGAATTTTACATCACTTCCCATTTTTGATTGGGAGAACCTTGACCAAGAACTGGAAGTAATTGGACATTATGTCTAGATAAAGGGATGCCTTCTACTTTTAGAAGGATGAAATAAAATAATGGGACCCAAACAGCAAAGTTGTCCCTCACTTATAATAAATATAGCTAACCAAGGTAGCTTATGAACACATGTTTTTTCCCTTATGACCATTTCTATACTAAAGTTACAAACTTTGAAGAGGTCCTTGCTAGATGCAGACATCATGGTTTCAAGCTTGAGCACAAATTGTAAAGGGAGGAGAAACCAACTGGGGAGAGATGGAAAATGAACCCATTATAGTATCATGTATTGCCTTCCACTTCAAGTGCACCTCCAAGTTAACCACTGTAGCTAACACTTCAAGATCAAGGAATAGGTGAGGAAGAGAAAAGGAAATAAGTGGCATTGGAATTGGTCCTTGTCACTCAAAAGAAGAAAGAAGCTGAGATGGCCCTTGTTTCTAGGTCCTTTAAAAGACCAAAGGTAACATGGAACAATCCCACCAATGAATTGAACCTATCTAATGTTGAATTTATAATACATGGACCTATTATCCTAGATTGGTTCATATATTGGAAATTTTGAAAGGTTCTATTCCACTCTCATTCATGGGCAATCACTAGCACTTTAGGTGTGGACACCCATGATAATATTATACCTTGGATCAAAGATCTCATGAAGGAGAAAGAAGAGAGGAGAATTATTGAGGTTATAAGAGAGAGAGTGGCAAGAAGATGAAGGATCAAGTAACATTAAGTGGAGATAGGATTTAAACCCCAAAAGTAGCCAAACTATCTAAACCAGTAGTCATAGTGCATTTCAATCCAGATATATTAGG
Organism: Torreya grandis; assembly: GCA_037957365.1. Lineage (NCBI taxonomy): Eukaryota > Viridiplantae > Streptophyta > Pinopsida > Cupressales > Taxaceae > Torreya > Torreya grandis. The sequence goes on from JARHVA010008224.1 coordinate 379,186, forward strand.
GTTTGAGAGAATATCAATAAGGCCACCATTAGAACTAAGGAATTCACACTCAAAAGAGTGGAACCTTTTGTTGGTCTAACACCTATTCAGGTACAAGTAATATGGGAGCATCTCATCCATCAATAGGATGTGTCAAGTTTGGTGGTGGCCCAATCAATAATGACCTTAGATAAAATCTAGGGGATGTAGTAGAGGATCACTAATCTAGAAAATGAGAAGAAAAACTTGGAAGCACAAGTTACATTTTCAATCCCTGAAGATATATTAGAATTATTGAATGAGTCCTTATTAGACATTTTTGAAGCATTAAAGGTCTTGAAATCCAGGTCAGCTATCTTGGCCCATAAGATTGGGAGGGCATAGACATTGGTCACCCAATGGTAAAATTTTAGAGATTAAGAAACTGGATTGATTAATGTTCATCATACCAAGTACGCCCAAGACATTTGGATCATCAAAATGAAACATTTGCATGCCCTCCTAGGTGTCATTGAGGATAACATATTGGACCTAAACAAATAGTGTGACATTGTCAATAGCCTTTTGGAAAAAGATAAAGGCTGGATGGTAAGGATGGAAAATATCTTGAAGGACCTATTGGAAAGACCATTCAAGACCAATTCCACAGGCCTGATGGAGGATGAGGAGTTCAAGTAAAGGGTTAGTCTCCACATCCAAAGCATTAAATACAACTAGGGCCAACATACCAAGGATAGTTAGAAGGTCCTTAGTATCATCATCACATCTAAAAAATATATTGTATAGGTTCAATGCATTCAAGAACTCAAGGCCAATGGTGGCAAGGAATTTGACACATTGGCACATCAATAAGAGGATTTTTTGATGAAGCTTTCCATAGATTTTGATCTCATAAATGAATAATACACTAAGGAAAAGAACATCCTCAGATAGTAACTCAAGGGTCCTACCAATGTAGCATAAAAGAATAATATCTTGTAAAATATATGCTAGTATTTTAGCATACATTTATCCTTTGTCAAGATTGGCATGAAAGTATTTTACATTGAATATTTATATTAAGGACATTTGTCCTTAGCTTGCATGTGGGTATTTTGAGAGAATTAACTAGTAAACCACTATGTTTACTATAAATAGGTAGGGATTACCATTGTTTATGGGAGGGACTTTGAGAAATTTGTATACAAAAGAACATTTAATACAACTATGGAATTATGAAAATATTCTCTAGATATTCCATTGAAATCCAATTTTGTCTCTCATTTGCATGTTATTGTCTTAAATTTGAATGGTTCTCTACATTTTGACCTACATTTTCTATCATAAGGCTATTAATTTGCACTAATGCTAGATTAAATGAAAAGATATTAATTATACTTCATTTTATTTTCTCTACATTTGGATGTGCATATGTTATTCAAGTTATAGTATTAAACTTTTAAAGTAAACTTGGTTCTTACTTATGGTTTATATATCTTCTTTGAAGCTTACCTAGTTTGTGATGTAATCTACATTTATAATATTTTACACCACAAATCGGTTCATGTATGCTCAAAGTAATTAGAACTTTGTCATAATATTTGAGATGAAAATATGCAATCACATTCTCTTTTCTACCTTACCCTTCTTTTTTTATTTTCTTTATCAAAACTCAGCTAGTTTAAAGATCATTATTAATATCCATTTAGATTAACTTGTAGACTTAGATTATCACAAAGATATAGACCTTGGTGGCTCCCAAATATGAGTTTAAATAAATATTGTGGATAATAACCATAATTTTCTTATATTCCACCATAGACATCATAGAATTATCACAAATTGCAACTTGTGCCTTGTATTCTTTGAATCCTAAAATGAGGAGTGTTCATCAACACTGAAGAGCACCTATGAGATAATTAATAGTGTCAATAGGGTGTTGTTTTATCTGATATGAGAGCATGTTATTTAATGTTTTGGATGATTTTTGGGTACATTGAGTGTATTTTTATCATATTCTTGAAAGGCTAGTTGAGACTTTGTGTGATAGTTTATACCTTTGCATAGGATTATGTTTACATAGTATACTTTTGGGTGGCTGAAATATAGATAATATGGAGGTACATATTCTTATTAAAGATTATTTTATATTAGGATATATTTATATTCTTGTGGATGGCTAAATAACACTTGTATGGCTATGCTAACTTTGTTGAGATTGATTTAGGACATTGTATGATTGAGTGCATACTAAACCATAGTTGAAATTATATGCCTTGTGTGGACAAATGTATGTTTTATATGATTTGAGAAGGATATGTTATGACCTTTATAAAGGAATTTATCCTATTTTATTAATAAAATAGTGATTTATTATGTAAGCCTAAAGAGTTAGAAATTCTTGCATTATGGAATGTATGTGTGTGCAAAAATTGGTAAATTTATAAAATGATTTTATGATCACTTGTAGCTTTGGTTGGGTCAACCCTTCCCTAATCGAGTTGTATGTGGTAAGCATCACATATTAGCTATTAACTTGTATGGTCAAGTTGATAGGACACTTGTGATAATTACTTCACCCTTAGAAACGAGGAAATGATGTTTGATATCTATTGATTGACTTGTGTAGGCAAGTGACCAAAAGATGTTTAGAACATTATGGCCTCAAAAAGACCAAGGGTTAGGCCTAAACCTAGAGGTGTATATAAGGTGAGAGATTTTAATTTAGTTGGGTAAATAAGTAAGGCTTGGGATCTCCACTGGTGAATAAGTATCTTGAGTTGAATTAGATCTTGATCTTATTTATACATTTGACCTTTGAGTTGAATGGATAAGCATGTGGCTTTGTAACTCTAAAAAATATAAAATTCAATATGTGCATGGAAATACTTATTTCCATCATGTTTTGTATCTATGATGTTTGTTTCGATCATGGATATGTTTTGCATCTATGACGGTTCTTTTGATCATGTATTGGTTGATTTTCATGAGAATGTTATGATAACCATGGATATGTTTTACATCCATGGGGATGTTTAATTGATCTTAGATGAGTTATGTATCCATGGGGATGCATATTTGGAACTTAACTACATTTTGACACCCATGAGGATGTTTATTATGATATTGAACATGTCTTACATCCATGATGATGTTTATTATTAATTTCAATTATTTGATTATTATAAGAAATTGTAATTTCCATGGTGGTATTATATCACTCACCTTGTTCCTTGGCTTAGTCCACCCTTTTCCAAAGTGATGTTACATCAAAGCAAGCATCACCATTTAACCTTTGACTTATTGAATTAAGTTAATTGGAAGAATAAAAATATAAGCTTGTTGTTAGAATCATGATATAATGCATTGATGGCCATTCATAGCTTGCATGGGTGAGCTATTAGATGATGATGAGGTATAATATCTTGGGAGGTACAAGGGTGCATCTCAAGCTTGGAGGGATTAGAAAGTGAGTTTGATTGACTTACATTGGAAAGTTAGAGATTTTTGGGGATATCTTATTGTTATTGGGTAGTGTGAGCCCTCTATCCATGACACATGAACATTATTGGTAAAATTTTGAAAATCATGGAGATAGATTTTTATGGGCTTTGTTAGAACATAACAATCCTTGAAAGAAGGTGATAAAAAATTAGAGATACCTAAGATTGATCATTTTTTACTATATGATGGATACTTGATTTCATTTGGATGGCATCTAGACATCAGGTGACCCAGTGGGAATCATGGACCCTTGTGCTTCACCTTCATGTGTGTTAATTGGTATGATGTGAAAGTATCTTCACATAATTATTAGAATATCTGAGTCATGTATGTGTGAATTATTTCTTTTGGTTACTCCTTGTATGTAAAATATTATATATCTTGTAAACCATTACATTTTCTTAATTATGTTAAATCATGTAAAATTGTATTTTTGCTATGCTATGTGCACGTAGTTAACCATGTGAACTTTCACATTTATTATTGATATAAACATTATTGTATGATCAATTATATACATGATGGAATGTTATTAACTATGGATCATGTGAATGATGGTAAATTACTTTTTAAGGTACTCTCCCACTTCTAAAATAAACCATGTGTAGCTTTACTTATTCTATGTTTTTGAATTGTTTTATGAGTACTTTGTGTACATATCATGGAATAACATTTGAATTTGTTTTTTTAACATATTAATATGTGGTAATGTGACCATAAGCTACTTGTGTGATGTGTCTTTCCCTCTTGAAACCAAATTCTATTTATTGAAATCTACCAAGGTATAATGTTGTATTTTATGGTGTGATCCTACATCACTACTCTAGTATTGAGCATTGGTGCAAGTATGAGGTTGAGGGTAGAAAAGCAATATATCCATAATGATTTTTAATGGGTATGGGACAGGAAGTGGAATCTCTCATAGGCTAAAAATTTATTTTTTCCCTTTACATAAGTAGCCACCTGATTCATTCAGAGTGTGCACCACGTGTGTCATAAGTTGATTTATGAATCTTAGTGCATAATGGTCACTTTATGGATCTAGCATTCCTTTAAGCACCTCTTAGAAGTTATGGTAAAATAAACCCTTATGAAAATTTATTTTTATATCCTTTTGAATCACTAAGTGGTCCTAAAATTTGGATATTTATGCCAAACTAGCAAGGTGGTACTTGTTGAAATGCATGCATGTGTTGGCCTATAAGTGAAAACATGCTATAGTTTAGGTATTATTTTTGTTATACCTATTAGATATATTTTGGGATGAATATTTATGTTTTTAAAAAAAAGGCATAATTGGAATACATGTTTATTTTATTCTTTGAAAGAGTAACACAAATCCTTGATCAGGTTGTATTAAAATTTCTAAGTACCCACTTGAATCTTGGATATAGTGATGAAATTTGGGTGATGCCCTCAGATGGTTGGTTTTTAGATGGTGGGATTGGTATTCCTAGGCCATTATGTGATCTCACATGTGATATAGAACATGTTGTAATCCTTTGAGTTTCATGTGATTCTTGGTATGTCTTATTCGATGTTTAGTGCAGTTGGTATGAGATGTTGCATTAACACTTTAATGGTTGGTGATGTAGTGGAATAACTATAATAGTATGGATTACTACCTTTGTGTAAATAAATTCTATAATTAATGTTATTAAGATTATTTATGTGGCATAATTTTTTAATAGAATATTCCACTCTTAATTTAGAATATAGTTATAATCCAGTTGGATTGGATGATTACAATCATTGCCTCATGATTATAGGTCTATGTGTGTTGGCACCAAGTGATTGATGATCTTGGTAAAGTTTTATGTTCAAAATACTAATCTAAATTAGATAATTAATTTATAACTTGTTAAGGTTTGGCTATATTTTCGTACTTGGGAATGCTGATAATACTCTTATTGGAATGCCTTTTAAGTTAAGTGTAAGATAATGTGTTCTGGGAACACTGTATGCTTATGATGTTTAATAATCATCTTCATAAATGGCTAGAATGGTTGAAAACAATAGTGTTTTATTGAAATTAACTTTTTTTCAATGTAGTTTTGATGTTTAAGAAAGGCATTATTGGTCTAGTGAACCTATTTGTAGCTGGTTTTGATGAATTCTAATGTTATTGATGGCCTTCTCAGGCATGAGATTGGAAAACTTCAAACGAAATTAAGATATTTGGTGTAATATTCCATTGTTACAGTGATACATAAGTTTTTTTCTACCATATTAGTGTTGTAAAGGACACATGAAGGTAGGAAGGAGGTCATTACTTGTCTCAAGGTAATGAAGTATGTGGTTGCCCTAATGGAATAAAATAAGAATGCCAACAAGATAAGGTTGACGCATTGTCACCGTTGAATGGATGGAAATTAATGTGAAGCAGTGTTAATTAGTTTAGTTGACATTTTTAGAGAATATTGTGTTTAACTATTCATAGTCATCAAGAAAAATCCTCTTTAAGGAATGGAGGATGTCATGACCTAACTTTATGTTCCATTGTAGATACTAATTGTAGATTATTTTAGCATATTTTAATAGCATTTGGATTGATGATGGTTGATGTTGATTCTATTTTAGATAATTGTGATGTGAGATACCTTGGGTAGCTATTGTGATATGTTACATCATGATTAATGCTCACACTAGATTCATTCTATACTGATACACACACACACACATATTGAATATTGTGTTTGACTATTGATAGTCACTAGGATAAATCCTCTTTAAGGAAGGGTGGATGTCATGACCTAAATTTATGGCCTATGTAGATACTAACTGTAGCTTGTTTTAGCATGTTCTGATAACACTTAAACTGATGATGGTTGATGATGGTTTTGTTTTAGATAGTTGTGATGCAAGATACATTGGGAAGCTATTGTGATATGTTACACCATGGTTGATGCTTACACTAGATTGATTATACATTAGGTAGCTATTGTGATATGTATATCATGATTAATGTTCACACTAGATTCATTCTATATTGTCACACACACACACACACACAAACACACACACACACACACACACACACACACACACACACACACACACACACACACACACACACACACACACACACACACACACACACACACACACACACACACACACACACATGTATGTATACATATACATACACAAACACACACACATACATACATACATACATACATACATATATATATATATATACATACATATATATATATATATATATATATATATATATATATATATATATATATATAATATTATGTTTGATTGTTGATAGTCAATAGGAAAAATCCTCTTTAAGGAAGGGAGGATGTCATAACCTAAATTTATGGCCTATGTAGATACTGACTGTAGCTTTTTTTAGCATGTTCTGATAACACTTAGACTGATGATGGTTGATTTTGGTTTTGTTTTAGATAGTTGTGATGCAAGATACATTGGGCAGCTATTGTGATATGTTATTTAATGGTTGATTCTTCCACTGGATTCATTTAAATGAATCTAGTGGAAGCATCAAACATGACATAACATATCACAATAGCTACCCAATGTATCTTGCATCACAACTATCTAAAAAAAAACCAACATCAACCATCATCAGTCTAAGTGTTATCAGAACATGCTAAAAAAAGCTACAGTCAGTATCTACATAGGCCATAAATTTAGGTTATGACATCCTCCCTTCCTTAAAGAGGATTTGTCTTGAGGACTATCAACAGTCAAACATAATATTCAATATGTGTATGTGTGTATACATACATATGTGTGTGTAGCTATTGTATATTCTTTTTCTTGCATTAGATTCATTTTTTTGAATTTAGAGATGATAATCTATGAGTCACCTTCGATGATTAGCTTAGAAATATTACATTGAATTATGAGTTCAATCACACTGATAAGTGTCCATGTCTCTGCTTCATTTTTGGTGCTATCTAGAAGTTTTTTAGACATTTCTTAGATTAAAGATCCACTACAATCATGGATAATACAACCAGCCCCTAAAGCCCCAAGATTTCTTTTAGAAGCCCCATCAAAATTTAACTTAAACCATCCTACAGATGGAGGGTTCCAAGAACACTTACCTTTTATTTATTTATTTCAAATAACTATAATTGACCCATTAACAAAGAGAAGAGAGATAAGTATCCATTTTTCACTCATTCTCATATCCCATCTTATAAGAAACCCATTCCTCATTTTAACTTGAGAAGAAATAACTTACGAAATTGAAACCTCAATTTATTGTAAAATATTTAGAAGTGTCTTTTCTTTGCCTTCAAAAATTCATTGATTTCTCTCCTTCCTAAGGGTCCAAACATGGATTGTAGGGTTGACCTATCACATTCCAAAGAGATAATTTTTGCAATTGCCTATTGGTGAAGAAGAGAATGATTCGATCAATGAAGGTGGCCAAGCCCATAACTAATCCAACATATAACAAAGCCAAACCTAGCACCACATTGAAAAGTGGTTATCAAATAATAAATGATTTGTTTTTTCTTCATTATTTTCTTAGAAACAACACCATGATAGGCTAATAAAACCAATCTTATTGTGCCTATCCTGAGTTAAGATGTAGTTTTGAGCTGTAAGCTATGAAAAAGCACCAACTTTTTAGATCCAAATATTATCCCAACATAGAAAATGTGCCCAAGACATTAGATCATATATAGCATCTACCATTTGAAATCCAACATAGAATTTTTAAATCCTTGATTTAGCCTTGACCTAGTGTAGGGTATCTTCCTTATCATTTAGGAAAATTTTCCTATTTTTAAGGTAATCAGATAAGATTGCACATTGTTCACTAGATCAACTCAGGGAATTAGGGGATCATTACTATTAATATTTTAATTATTTCATCCTTTTTTTTAATAATGGATTTGGTTACTCACACTAAAGAGGAGGGATGGTTTTACCCATTTTAGGGAATGTGATTGGCTTGGGTCAAAAACCCAAGCTAGTTGCTTAGTGTGGGGCAAAAAGAAAAGGAAAATGGGTGGTTTAAGAGGGGGTTGTGGAAGGTAAGGGGAAGATAAATTAATTTCGTGGCTATGGGAAATATATGCCTGGATGGGTGGGGTGATTTGGAAAGATAAGCCTACTACAAATAGAAAATCCATACACCATTTCAGATGCCATGAATTAGCCATGGTGGCTAGCATTTTTTTGATTAAGACATTCTATTAATTTTTATATGGGATTTTGGGTTTATTGTTTTATTTCACCTTTAAAACATAACATAATTTATAATGGCGAAAATCTATTTGAACCCATTTAATCTTGTTGGGCACCTAAACTATTTGGCCTTTGGGATTATGACTGCATTTTACTAAGTTAAAAGTAATATTTTAAATTTTGGGTTTATGTATTACTATTGGGTGCCATAAGATATATTTTTGGTATTTTGATTTTTGGGTTTACATTTATCAAAAAGTGAGAAAATTAAATCATGGGTTTTTGGCAATTAGGCATTTGTTCTAGGTTCAAGTATTACCCAGAACACTTGCATTGCCTCCAAACTAGCTTAACAAGCATTATAAACATAATGCTCAATTTGGTCTTTTTGTATGGGCCTACTTTTTATTCATGGACATGTTTTTTATTGAATCACTAATTTTTTTTCTAGATATCATTTTTAGTCCCCTACATAATTATCAACACTAGTTTCAAAGCCTAGCTAGGTTATTTCTTAATATCGGATTATTTTCTGTTGGTAATGTTTTGTTAGGTATCATATGTAGATAAGGACATGATTTTATGAAGCTTGATGCCTTCCTTATTTGTAATTGTATGTAATCATTTTTTTTCTAAATACCATATGTAAATGAGATTGGATTTTTTTTGGAAGATTGATGTCCTCCTAATTTATGATGCCATTCATACTTCTAAAATCCTTGGCGGTCATTTTGATTTTACAACCTCATCTATGCATATATCTTTCTAGATTTTATGTTTTGTTTTATAAAAAAATTTGATTTACCCTCGTTTATTGTAAACCTCAGTTTTACTCCTATTGTTTAGAGTGTGTTTTTCTTCCAACCAATTGAGTTGTATATATTAGACTTGGACTATAGTTATTTTCATTCCACTTTGATGGAATGAGGTTACATTATTATTTCCATTTCACATTTGTTCAAATATCTGAAGGACTTAAATTTTGGTCATACATGGCCATTTTTAAGAAAAACCAATTTTATTTTTGTTAATGAATGATATTTATTTCCTCCTTTTGACTCGATTGAGTTGATTTGGCTATTGTGGATTGAAACCATTAAGTTTAATCATTTTACACTTAGTTAAGCCTCTTGGACTAATTAATATACCTTGATAGACCTTATAGTCTTACTAAATGGATTTTATAGAACTTGATTTACTATGCAAATCATCTCATATAAGATTCATGGCTATCTTGGGTATTGCTTAAGATGACAAGTTTGATTAGTTGAAATTGTTTTTATGTTGCCTACAGTAGTTTTTTTTGTCTTTTAATGACCATTTTTATAATTTTTATTTGGTGGCTCAGTATATTTTTCATACCTCATCTAAGTACCTGGTTATTGAAACCCTCCACCAAGCTAATGGTTGGGGTGGTAAGGGCCACTGATGGTTGGGATTGCAGGGATGTTTTTTAAGGATGTTCTCCTCATTGTATTCATCTTCTCCCATTGATGCACCTAGACTTTTGTGTGGTAGTTTATCTCTTATCTATGTCTGTTGGTGTATGATACTTTGTTGGCATGATGGATTGTAGTTGGTTGTCCATTTTATGTTATGGTTATATTTTCTTGTCTTATGCAGCTTTGTAACATTTATTATGTTTTAAAATAAAAATATTGTATTTTATGTTGTTAGTAGTGGGCAAAAATGAATATGGTAACATGGTTATTCTATATATATCTCACTAGAATTATTTCTTTGATATGCATATATTTTGGGTTTCATCTCCTATTTTGAAACCATAGCTGTAACTCTTAATATAGCATGTTATCCTTGATAATTTTATGATATTTTATACTCATTGGCATAACATAGTGGTTTATTTATGATTATGAATTATGCATGAAGTTGTAAAAAGTTCTACTAGAACTAGCAACTGTGCTTAAGGTTTTTTAGTGAATTTCCTATGCTTTTATATTTACATGTTATGGTGGAAAAGATGTATATTCATCCTTGAAATTGGATATACCAACTATGAATATATATTTCATTTACTTGGAATAATAATTGTACTATGCTGAATTTGATTAGCATTGGTTATGATTCTAGTTTGTGTCCTAGACATCTATGATTATAGAATCTCTTGATTTTAGTATGAATCTAGAAAATGTTCCTCAACATGATCTACTTTATTATGGACATGGTAGTTTAATGTGTTGTGACATGAATCCATGGATTAGGTGGATGCCCTATTTATAGGTGGATGGTATATAATGTTTCATTATGTTGAATAGAATTAGTAATATGGTGTTATTCCACTTGTGGTAGATTATTAAATATTTGGATCAATGCTTTTGATTTATGCTAGTGATATTATGCATAGGTTTAAAAATTCTTATTCTTAATTTGAATTGAGATGCATGTCGGGGGATACATATATTAGCTTATGATATTCTTATGTGAGGGGATGTTAACAGATAATAGATGTTACTTCCCTTATCATGTTTTAGATTAATGTTGACTCATTTTACTTATATGATAACTCTAAATTCATGGCATTGTTACTTGAAAACAAGATCTGGGGTATATTCATAACTTGGGATAAATTAGTTGTACTAATTATATTATGAAATTAGTTATCTTAATGATAAAAAGCAATGTGTTTTCATTATAGTATTGGTTGCCCTAATTATTTTGGTATTACTTTCAGTGAGAATATTTATATTTCTTAACCAATGAAATATAATATTATTCAACAATATTCTTTATTGGATCTAGTTTTAGTGTTTGTGGCTCATATCAATACGGACATATAGTGGTATAAATGATTGCCAAGAACTAGAAAGTTATTCTTTCAGCTGTTTATAACTTAGCTCTTGATTAATGGAAGGTTGGTAATATATTTTTAATACATTTATGGGGCACAAGGTCATTAGATTATAGGTAGATGTGTGTGGCTAAAATTGATAAGCTTACATATGGCATTGAATATCTTGATATGCCTTACATGGTGATTATTAAACCATGGAATAATCCTTATGAATGGAAATAATCCCAAAATTGGGATGAGGCATAATATGTTACATGAACTCATAATTCTTAGATTATGATCTATGGTTTGATGTTATACCTTGTTAATGATATATTAAATCATAATTTTCTTTAATGAACACATGGATTAATGGCTGAGATTACGTAAGTAATGAGTTCTTACATGGACATATAAATGTTAATTGAATGGTGTGAATGCTTATGTTTATGCAATAGCATGATATTATAACCAAAGGATAAGTAAGCAGCATATAGGTGCAAGACTCCTATGGCTAGCTTATGGGATGGTATATCTATATAATAAGAAGTAATTTGGTTTTTTAAATTCTAAATGTATGTTTATTCATTAGGATGCTCACTTGTGTGATGTCATTTACCTTGAGATAAGTGATTTATGACTCATCTAATTTAATGAGGAATAATTCTCTTCTAATGGAGTTACATCTTTGTATGTTACATTTGTCAAGTAAGGGAATGAAGGTGCATAATCCCTAAAGAAATTTGGATCATGTTATAGTGATCCAATGGGGGTAGCATAAGTATTGAATATTTGCTTTGTCAAATCCTAAAAGATTATGGTAGCTCAATAGCTTATGTTGTGTTGGTTTATATCAATGGTTTAGAGATCTCCACTTGCTGACCTCACAATGTGATAATACTTGCTTAAGCAAGCTAGTGAGATGAATTCTTTTATTTGATCATTTGGACCTATGTGCTTAGACGTTGTACTTCTCTTCTATCTTATTTATATGCTTAGAAAATAGATATCAAGATAAACTTAGATATGCTTAATTCCATTATTAATATTCTCAGCATCACCTATTAGGAAAATAGGGATGTTGGCTATAATTATTAGCATCTTATGCATGTATAATTTATGCAGTCACTTGGAATATCAAACCATGACCGCATAGGTTGATTAGACACTTAGATAGGGCTAAGGTTCCTAGCTAGTATACTAGATAAGGTGAGTGCCCCTACCATGTTCAGTGGTTATTATTATGTACCCACATACTAATACCCCCTATAACAACATATCATTACTTGCTAAACATACTTATCTATGGCATTTCTTAGTGGTATTTATCCCTGGGGAAGCATCTAAGGTGATCCAAATATAGTTTTTGGTTATTAGTATTTTATTTATTGATTACTGAGATGCATTGTGCTACATTAAAGTTATACATTAGGCCTTAAATGATGTTCCATTGTGTACTATGAAAGGTAATAATTTTTTTTTTGGGTGGGGTGGGGGGTTGTTTCAAGATCCCATTCATTGATGGCTCTATTGATTCAAATAAAAGAGATGAAGAATGGTTCACAGATAATAATTTTTTTCCATATAACTACCACAATGGCTTGTGTTTATTTAATTTAATATCAGTGGCACATGAAGTGGTCAAAATTATATAAAGTATGAAATGTGTTTCTGAACATTTGGTTGTAGTTCAAGTGGAATATATAAAAAAAATCTGAACATACATGCCAAGTCATTAAAATTGATTTAGAGGTGGATGTGTATACAAAAATTGGCATGGCTCATTTTGATAAATGCTATAGGGATTATTATTATTCCTATGGTTGGAGGATAGAACCTTATCTAGATTCAGAGAGATTTAGACTTGTAGAAAATAGTCAAAATATTTGCAATGGAATTGTGACTGTGATTAAATATTTTTATCAGTATGGATTTACTTTTTCTATTTATCACCACTTGAATATGAATAATAAATTTGGTAAAATAACATTCCATGCAAAAATGTTTCATTTTATGAGGAGGTAAAAACTAACCACTGTGGAAAAATATTTAAACATAAATTATTTAGTAAAAGTCTTTAAAGATTTAAATATAAATAATAAACATAGTTATTAAATATAAAAATAATTTCAAAGTTTTATGATTTTTTATAATTATTCATATTAAATAATATTATTTATATTTGTTAATTAACATAATTAAATTTCCTAATAAGGATTTGACTCCTTAATTTTTAACCCCCGTGGAATACTTTTGAGGTAAAATTCACCAATTCAAATACCTGTGATAGTGACTCACATTTATTAAATTTACACTTATGAATTTATCAATTAATTTAAACACTTATAATGCAATAGAAATGTGACATGGCTAGATATCAAATATTGTAGAGACCAATATGGAAGACATTCCTCTTTTAGGTCCATTAATCACATAAAACATTGAGCATACATCAAGTGGTAATACATATTCATCCCCCTTGATGTTAGGTTAAATGAATAATTTGAACCAAGGTGGACCTTTTTCAAAATCCTCATTACAAATGATTAAAGCATTAGAGGAAAAAAATATCTCATTCATAATAACAACTAAAAGTCATCTAATGTGCTTGATTCAAAATATGTCTTACATAACCCTCTTGTATTAGAGGTATCATTTCAACCCTTACCACCACACTTTGTGGCACTAAAATTTACTACTTATGAGAAACATAAAGGGTGACCCTAAGCATGAATAAGAACTGAAACTCCCTCAATTATAAAGTCTAAAGTATGGGGCCACTACATTGGCATCATCTAATACAAAATTTAAGATCAAGCCATCTTAAATAGTTAATTCGAATGAACCAAAATGTGATACCAATCAAACAATGAGCATGGAAATGCCATAGTGAGATGTATTATAGAATGCACCAAGAAAAAAACTTTACTATATTCACAAAGCCTCTGGTGCTTCTTATTAAGAATTTATTTGATTGTAAACTCATATCTCTCCCTACACCTATAGAGTTTGATATGAGTAAACATCTTCCATGGGGATATGATGAGAATGCATATTGTGATTTCCATCAGGGCCTTGGGCATTCTACTAACATATGCTTTTACTTTAGATATAAGATTCAAGACTTATATGAGCCCCAAAAAAATACACTTGATGGGTATCATACAATAGGTTTTGGATCACATCCAGTTGATCATAAGAATTTAAAAATGTTTAGTAATATACTAGAAGACCATACAATAAAAATTACAAAAGTTCAAATATGGAAATAAAAGTAAAATTATCATCATGGAACTTTGGAACTAATGGTAATGATTTAGAAATAATACCTTGCATAATATTAAGTGGTGTTTCATCCACATTTTTTGAAGATGTAACATTAATAGTATCTTTAGAAGAAGCAAGTGGTGGTGGTATACTTGAGAATTCATCATCACTAGGAATAGTAGGAATACATAGAATAGATGGTGTCTTTGGAACATATATGTCCACTTTAATTTTTTATCCAAATTATAGACTCAAAATTCTTCTTGGTCACTATTAATTTTTTTATTTCCATTGTAACAAAATTAATTTCTCCATTGCAATCAGCAAGATAAAATGTGATCAGCCACAATTGAGCTCCTTATCCAATGATTATAGATGCCCCCAAATAAAAACAAAGGGATTTGTAGTTTTGATGTAGATATTACATGATAAGAGGTTATATATTTATATGAAGAATGCAAGCCATCATAGACTAAATAATTTCATGGCGATTCATAACTTGGTCGGTCAGTGCCCATAATTACCTTAGATGAACTTATTTTTACATTGTCATGGGTTTGGAATAATTGGGTTTAACTATTAATTTACACTCTTTCTCTTTACATAACCCCTCTTACCAATACATATATATGTTATGAAATGTATGTATGTATTTATGTGTATGTGTGTGTATATGTGTATGTGATTGTGTATATATGTGTTTGTGTCTATATATATATCATAATATTTTTATATATTAAACTGATTGATATTATATATAAATTATATATTTTAATATTATTATTATATAATATCTATGTTAATAGAGTTTATAAATCAATATAATTATATATTATATATTTTAATGTATATACTTAAATTTATATTATATAATATATAATATTGTAATATTATATCACATTATAAAAAATATAATTTTGGTATATATTGTAAATAAATATTATATATTTTAATATATAATATATAAATATCATTTTAATATATTAAATATATCACTTGCCTTCAATTCGACTTGACTACTCCTCAGGTGCATTTGCATTCATAAATAGGTAGGAGTCCCCAACAAATTTCAAATTGAAATTTACTTTGAAAAATGGGGTCCATATAATTTCAATACATTTTTAAGAGGAACAAAAAATGTCGAACATGTCTAACTAGATACATATTCCTAATATTTTTTGAACATACAGTGTAGAGCACTAATAGATCAGAACAAAGTAGATTGTAGAGTGTCTGAAGCATTGGCCATATTTTCTACTATCATTTATGCAAATCTTTATTTTTAGTATTTAATATTGATATTATTTAATATATTTTTTCTCTATCTAAAATGTGTGATTTTTTTGTCTTGAATTGGCCCTTTTATTTATTTCTTACCGCTTTATGTTATGAAATCACTAAGATTTGAATAGTTTTTATAGATTTTATTAATGAAATGGTAATGATTAGGATTTTTTAGCACTTAATGTTATTGATTGTAATTATTTATTTATATGTGGAAAACCAATAAGGACCCAAATGGAAAATGTGAGGGTAAAGCTGACATTTTATAATAAATGTAATCAAATAATCTTATTAACTAATATATTTAATAGTTTCAAATCTAAAAAATTATAGATAATCACTTGGACCAACCAAAATGACCATCTTATAACCTCACAAGGACCCATTAATATCTAAATTCTCTTTCATCTTGGAATGATCTAGCTAGGATATTAATTTGTAGATTGATTTTTTTTGTGAGTCTTGTGAATAGTTTTAGTTATACAAGTTTATGTATTATAAACAAGTTGTAATAGTATTTTAGGTGAATTTAATTTATGAATATTATG
Source organism: Torreya grandis (assembly GCA_037957365.1). Taxonomy (NCBI): domain Eukaryota; kingdom Viridiplantae; phylum Streptophyta; class Pinopsida; order Cupressales; family Taxaceae; genus Torreya; species Torreya grandis. The sequence continues at coordinate 395,719 of JARHVA010008224.1, forward strand.
TGTTTTAATGATATAACTCTACTCTCACATATTTCATTTCTTCTTGCATGGTTATTTAGTGCATTTACAACATTGTTGTTTGGTCTAGACTATTATTGTAGTCTCAATATTTTATTTTACTTAGTGTTGTTGGTTGCTTCTCACCTAGCCTTGCACATTCTATTTTTTATACCATAGAGAGAAATCCTTCTTGGGATTTACTTGGAATTAAAAAAATAAAATAGGTCATAGGAGTCAATTGGGTGTATAAGACCAAAAAAAACTCTTTAAGGCAAGATACAAAGGTATAAGGTAAGACTAGTGGTGAAGGACTACAAGCAAAGGCCTGAACACGATTATAATATGATGTTTGCACCTGTATCAAGGCTAGAAATAGTGAGGACAATCATATCCATTGTTGTTCAACATAAATGAAAGGTGCATCAAATTGATGTCAAGTTAGCCTTCTTGAATAAATTGCTAGAAGAAGAGGTTTATATGGGATAGCCAACCAAATATGAGATTTTTGATCATGAGAACAATGTATATGGGCTCAAGTAAACCCTCAAAGTATAGTATAGCCATATGGATTTGTACTTATTGAGAAATGGATTTAGGAAAATTACTAGTGAGCCCATACTCTACATCAAAGCAAGCAAAGGTGATTTTTTATTGTATTTTTGTATATGGATGACTTAATATTCACTAAAATTGTGAATTAGTCAATAGGAGTTCAAAATAGCCATGAAGAAGGAGATTGAAATGATTGATTTAGGTTACTTCAAGTACATTACTGGGATAAAAGTCAATCAATTAGATAGTGGAATATTTATATGCCAATGTAAGTATGCAAAGGAGATATTGCAAAGATTTAATATGCTAGACAATAAGCTAGTATTTACACCAATTGAGATAAGCTTAAAGTTGTGGAAGGATGATTGTAGTAGCAATGTAGACCCCATGTGGTACAAGATCTTAGTGGAAATCCTACTATAGTTGATTGAAACTATACTAGACATCATTTATGCATTCAACATCATATCTAGATTCATGAAAACACCAAAGGAGTGGCATTAACAAATAGATAAAATAATATTGAGGTGCATGAATGGAACAAGATATTTTGAAGTTTTATATGTAGCAGAAGATGAGTTTCATCTAGTGGGATATATGGATAGTGATTAGACTGGTAGTCTTGATGACTGAAATAACACTTCAAGGTATGTATTTCATCTTGTGTTAGGGGACATATATCAAGATTCAAAGAAACAACCTATAATTTTAATTTCTATAGCTGACGTGGAGTACATAAAAGCTAATGTAGTAGCATGACAATCTATATGGTTGAGAAGGATACTTTTAGATATATGAGGAGCAATAAGTATCTTCTATGGTCTTTTTATTAAAATAAATCCTCCATAGAATTATCATAGTGTGAACTAGTAATTTGACTTAAGAGAGGTGGTTAGTATCATGTTAGTTCCAAAATGAAAAAAAAAAGAAAGAAACATGCTAACTAGCATACATCGCTAGGCCTAGACATTAGGGGGAGCTTAGTTAACAAAACTAAATGGAAAACACAAATAGAATGCAAAAGACAAATGATCTATTACCTTCTTTAGATTCTCCAAATGGCTTGTTTAAGTGGCTTTCTTGGCTTGTACTTCAAGAGATTTTATTCAATGGAGTGTGGCTACCTTCATCTCCTCTTGGCTACTTTTGCTTTGGGTTGGATTGTCTCAAAAATTTGTATTGAAAATATTAATTTTCATAAAGATTTATAATCAATTCAGCATTATAAATTTGCATTATTCAAGCTTAGAAATATGGCTTTGAGGCTTGTTATTTATAAATATTTAGAATCATTTTAGGATCAACCATGATCATTCATCTCAAGATGAAGATGTGTGGCTAAAGATTAATTCAATTATGTAATTAAAATTCATAAATAGGCTCACCAATATTTGGGATAGAGGGGCATTAACTAGGCATGGAGGGTCTTGATGAGGCATGGGAGGCATTAATTTAGATATTTATGGCATTTATAGCTTGTGGATGGCACCCCATAAGATGATGTCATTTGATGATGTAGTTAATGTCAATCAATTTATAAAAATAAATATTCAAAAAGTTCCATGGAAAATTATCTTAAGATCTTGATTTGGTTTAATTAGCCTTAAACATGATTAGTCAACTTTGATCCAAAACCTTGACTCTTTATGTACAAATTGTTCAAATTAGTTAAAATGTCATATATTTGGCTCAAAATTTAACTGGAATAGAATTGGAAGTCGATGTTATATGTGTTAGAACCGTTATCCAATTTAGGATGTTGTCAATGAAAAATAACAAAGGTATGTGTCTTGTACAATAAATTTGATAGAAAAGAGCAATCTAGAGCACCCAAGAGCAAAATTGGCATTTTGACTCAAAATAATTTGATGAAATTTAGCTGCTTCATAAATTAAATTGCCCTATTTAATGATACTATGTCCAAAATCAGCACTTGAATTTATTAATTTCAACTCATTTAATTTGTTTTAGTGTTTTTAGGATAAATTGTACATTTTGATGGAAATTGGTCAAAAGCCTAATTGATGGTCATTAGTGCCCAGATTTAGGTGTCTACAATTTGTCCTTATTTGGATTTTTTTTGAAAACTATAGGTAAAGTAATGTCTTCTCAAATAATGATATATGGCATGTATGCCAAAATGAAGATGATGGTTGAATAAAAAGCTCCAAAGAATGTTTGAAAAGCCTATGATGATGCCCCCTCAAGGGAGTGGCTATCACATTTGTTGATGAATGGTCCTTCAAAAAAGAGCAAGAAGAAAGATGGAATTAACCCATGGTTTAGATTAATATAAATGAGAAAATGCTTGCATGAATTTATTAAAAAATGATATTGATTTGCCTAAAGGCAATTATAATCAGGAATAAAAGTTGAAATAATGATTTGCCCATAGGTGGTTATAATCATTAAGGGGACCTAGATTATTTTATAAAGATGATTGTGTCCTAGTTAGGGTTGATTAGCAAGCATAAATCAAGGATATAAATTGAAATATTTATTAAATATGAGTGGGCACAAAGTGATGAAATAGATGAATAGAATAATAAGATTAGTCAATAAAAAATATTTAATTGTACCTACTAACAAGGAGATGCTCATCCTTATTAGAAATGATACAAATAGAATGGATAATGGGTTAATTTGATCAAGGGTGAGATGACAGTTTTTGTTTTGGTGCCAAGGAGAAACTAATGTGGCTCCATTGATTATAGACCTTTTTTATGTTGATTTTCTTATAGCATGTGATGGTAGGCATCATGATAGAACACCATGAGGACTTGGACAAAATATGTATAAGGACTAACTCCTAATCTAATAAACACTTGAAAAAAATACACCAATGATAAAAACCATGATGATAATGTTATCATATGAATATGGATGGACTCAATAATAATGTGCACAAGGAATCACCCAATGAACACATATAGGCTGAGTTGAGGCATCAGTGCTAAAAGCAAAAAAATAGGCAAGTGAACAAACAAAAAAGCAAATATAAAAACAAATAAACAAATAAACAACTTGAAATAAAAAAACAAATAGAAAGACTAAAAATAAAATCAAAAGAAAGAATCTTAACAATAACCATGCCCTAATAAGGTAGATCAAGGATAATTGACTAGGCTTAGATAGGATAAATGCTTTTGTATTTTTGAAATATTATGAACATTTTTGGAATTTTGAGGTATCTTAACTCATTAGAGAATGACAAGATACCCACTGACAAAATAATGAGTGTTTGGCTTAGGTTGCTCACAAGATGGTGAGAGCGTATGGCAAGGGGGACTGAGGTGAATTCAACATGAATTAAGCATGACCCACATAATATCAAAATGACCTCAAGTCATAGTAATTCCATCTACAAAAAAGGTGGGGAAAAACCAACTATGTCCCAATAAGTTCTCAAATCCATCAAATGGCCAATCAAATGAAAATAGTGATGGCAAGTTGATGTGAAAATGTATGGTAAACAAGTGTTGCCCCTAGTTTGTCCATAGGTAGTTATAACTAGAATATAATAGAATATGTCAATGATATTAATTTTACCATAGGTTGTTATAATTAGTATCAAGACTAGTGAGACACTGATTTGCCCATAGGTGGTTATAATCAGGCTCACATAAACAAACTTGATAGGATAGAAAAATGAAAGATATCTTGCCAGATCAACTATCACACTACTTTCATAGACTATCATTGTCAACAAAAATTTGATAGATTGTTGCAACTTGATCATAATCCTCACACAAAAGGTTTGGGAAGAACCAAAGAAACCAAGATCAAAATAAGATTGTGTAGGATGACTAAAAATAGGCTTTGATCTAGATAAGAATGGAATGGTAAAATAGAATGGTCTTGCTCTAGGATAATGATGGTTTTTAATAGATTAGAAAAATGGTAAGAGTGTTACCCCCAAGTGGTAAGGTAAAGTAAATGGTAGGGTATGGAACAATGGCAAAAGGAATGGCAAATGAAATGGCATGGTACATGTTTGTGGCCTGGATGTGGTTTTAGATTATATTGTTTTCATTGAAGTGGATATACACATCTTGATCAACAAATGATACAAATAGAACACATGATTATGTTAAATTCTAATTCACACCTCATCTAAATAGTTCTTCTATTAAGAACTGTTTGTAAATCTAGATGTCAAGAATGTTATTGTGCTCTTCATTGGTCATTGATTCTAATTCCTTCAAATGTCAAGACAAGGTATCTCTGTAGCCTCTATAAATAAAAGTGTGGACATGGATGGTAAATAGGGATATAAGTTGGATTATAGGTTTTTTTATGAAATGGAATGGTAGATGATAATGGAATGTGTAATGATTGGGAAATAAATGAAGATTGGGACTTTTAGTTGTCCCCGAAAAATGCCACTCATTTTTGGGACAACCTAAAGACCAAAATTTGTCTCTTCCCTTCTCAAAATTTGTTCTGAGCTTTCAAATTCCTCATTTTTAAGCTTTTTCGTAAAGGGGATTCGCAGGTTCAATAGGTTAAAAAGCTTCTACAGGCAAGTTCAGTCAAAAGAACAAGTTTCCAGCACTCAGTGGTTTCTAGGTTTGGTTCAATGTACTTGGTGAAAAAGAACAAAGGACTTTGCCAAATAACAAAGAATGAACTGTTGAACCGTTAAACCAATAGGTTCAATGAGTTCAAAGTTCAATGGTTCAACATGGTTCAAAGGTTCAAAGGCAGCCTCTATCAAAGAGAGAAGCAACAAATAGGTGGTTCAACGGTGGATTCAACCAAAGTAATGGGCTCGGTTCAACCAAGTGGTTCAACGCTTTATTTCTCTTGAGTGGTTCATTCCCTTTGTTTCAGCATCCTTTGGTTCAATACTTAGTTCATCGGCTTGGTTCATTCAATTGAACCATTGGCTTGAACCATTTTTGGTTCAACCGATTAGTTTAATGTTTTGGTTCAAAGACATGGTTCAAGCAATAGTCAACCAATGACGTCCCCGCAGATGTCAAATTTAAGGTAAGAGAATATCCATTGAAATTAAAATAAAGCACAAAACTCAAAGGAAGAACCAAGCGACTGGCTGGAAAGATAGTGTGATAGCTGAAATTGTAGCAAGAAGAGACAAAGCTGGAAAATCCTGACTGATGAGAAAAGCCCCATGGAAAAGTGCTCGATGGAAAAAGACAAGCACAACAAATGTGACAAGTGTTTGCATTCATGTTCCCCTTTTGGAGTTGCTTAGGCAAAACGTGTCATGGACTCCATTTTTTGGGAGTTTCTAATGAGTTCCATAATAGAGGAACTTGCCACTTGTCAAAGATGCAGAAAGCTCCCCCCCAAAAGACATAGGTAAGAAGGGCTATAAAGAGAAAAGAAGTGCTTAAGCAGTGAAGAGAGGAGCGAGACCAAAAGATCATAAATATCTTCAAAAGAGTTATTTCCAGTAGGTGAAATAGTGGATCGAGTAGACTTTTGAGCGTACCAAACCAAGGACATGGCCTATTTTCTTCCATGAAGTAAAGATGAATGGATGGCTGCACAGACATCAGAGGGGACATACCAGATGATCTAGACTCAGGAGAAGACATATGGGATGAAATGGCACGCCATAGTTAAGAAAGCTGCCCTATTTTTAATGCAGTCCTTTGATAAACTTGAAAATGCCTTCAAGGCATTGAATACACGGCATGGGCTGACATATGAAAAACAAGCACCCAAGTATTTCTTGGGGTGCTATATATTGTAATCTCTCATTTGTTGTAGAAGATATCTTCCCCTTACCAAGAAGTGAAACTCTGCCCATTGTGAAAGGCATTACTGAGACTTTGAGCTTAGGTTGTAATTTCATTTTCCTTGTTATTTGAATGAGAAAGCAAGTTTTTCTAGACTTTGTGTTGTTCTGACTTGTGTCATCTGGAGGTGTCCTTATTCATTTAATTTGGTAAGCAGAACTAGTGGAGGTGAGCAAGAAGGTGTCCTGAAGGCCCACTATGGAGAGACTTTGTGCCCCCATAAGTACCTTCAGTGTGTTTGCATTTTCTTTTCCTATGTAAAGATCCTTGGGATGACTTTGTGCCCCCATTGTTCTTCGTGTCTTTCTCTCTCAGGTTGCTGGTCATTCAGTACCCCTATTATTGATTACTTGCTACTAGAAAGAGTCCTATTGTTTGTAAGAACAAGCATTTTTTAAAGAAGAGAAGTGCCTTCTATTGCCTCACCAAGATTTCTACTATTTAGGAAGGAATCTAGCTCTTGGCTGAAAGTTGCTTTGAAAGAAGAGAAGCACCTTCCCCATCACCCAGTATTTCTCTTCTATTTGTCAGCATCATCTCTGAAAGAAGAGAGATGGATGGTTTGTCCTACCCCCTATGTCTTACTTTCGAAATATATATATAGTATATAGCCTCCTGCATCTCCTGCATATCTATAGGGAACCTCCCCTTGATGAGAGGAGAGATTTGTCTCCTGCTGATGTAGTAAACCTGCACATCTAGTCGATTGATCTCCCTATGCTGTGGTGATAGGAACCATTTTGGTCACTAGTTAGCTGGTCGACAAAATATTCACTCAATAGTTTTTGGTGACTCTGCTGGGAAACTTGAACAAGCAGTCCCTACCCTTATCCATTATAGAGTCTGGTGACTCCCATCTGGGTCTTACCCATTATCCATTTATAGCCTTACCATTTTCATCCATCTCCATTATATTATCTAGTCTACCAAACTAGAGCTGCTGGGAAAGAAAGCACAGTTTGAAGCCTCAAGCTTTACGTTGTGGCAGGGCCAGTTTCTTTTCTATTTTTGTCCTATAATCTAGCAACTCCACTTAGATGTGTTATCCTTATTTTTCATAATTAAATCATGGTAGTTTGAGGCCCCTGGGGTAACTCTTTTGGCCCACTTAATCTAACTCCACCCCTGCATGAGCTACCACTCAGTTCAAGGAAGAATTTCCCCAAATTCTTTAGTGACAGAAGAGTCCACCTTGATGAACACATTGCAGCCTTCACCATAGCCTGTGGTGTGATAGGGGTGGAATTTGAAGACATAGCAGTCAGGCTATTTGTGGAGACAGTACAAGGTGCTATTGTAGACTGGTTTTACCATCTGTAGACTAGATCAGTGACTGGTTGGGACACTATCAAAGCCAAGTTTGAAGCAAGGTTCAAACTAGCAGAAGATGCACATGCCCTTCTGTCCTAGCTCACGTAGATGAAGAAGGAGCCTCATGAGCCTATGAGGGATTTCATTGCAAGGTTTGACAAGCTAAGGAATTGGATTCCTATCATTGCTCAGCCAACACCTAAAAACCTAAAGTGCTTCTTCATCAACTCACAACTGCCTGATGTGAGTTTTCTACTAAGGCATGTTGGCCAAATAGACCTTGCTAAAGCTTAGGACTTGGATACTGAGGTAGAAGATGACCTTATCTTGGCTGGAAAGATAAGAAGGGATTTAAATAGAGGCACATCTTCCTCATCTTCTAATAACTCACCTGTAGCCACCACTGACCCAATGGTGCAAAACTAAGCAAATGAAGTGCTGGCCCTCAGAAGACAAATGGCCCAAGGTATGTTTTCTGCTCCTCATTAGGATGCCCCAATGAGGACATTTTAAAATCAAGCATACCAAGGCAATTCTACCAGGGGTCAAGGGTAGCCAAATCATCTTCCTCCCCCACAGAGGAACCTTGCCATTGAAGCACCTCTAGCCAACTCAGCAGTTGGATATTTGGAAACAGAGCATGAGTTATCTTTCCAACCTGAGTTTAATCAAGAAAGTGACACTAACCTCTTCAGGGAGGATCAAGAAGAGTCAGCTGGCGACTCCCACATTGGTTTCCTTAGTTACTAGGATGAACCTAAAAGTAAAGGTGAAGTAGTTGAGGGATCATGTGCAGTGTTCACCAGGTCTAAGAACCAGTTAGCCCACCAAGCTGATAAAAAAAAGACAGAGGAGCAACCTCAACTAGCAATTTCAATTACTAAGTAGGGAACCACTCTGCCTCTCTAGCCAAAGGATCTAGTAGTTGTTGTACAAGTAAGTACATCAAACATCTTTGCACCTTCTACTTCAAAATCTCAAATCAGTCCTCCCACCCCTCCCATAAACCAAAAAGAAGAACTCCCATCCCTTGTGCCTAGTCCAACCCAGCCATTTGACATAATTAATCATGTCAAATGTGTCAAGACCCAAATGGCTACCCTTACAGCCCAAATTTTTTTTGAGTCTTTAGATAGGGATGAAATAGAAGAAGAATTGGAGTGCAAGATAAGTACAATGGAACCCTCCCTCCCAAACAAAGAAGAATCTGAGATATCTGAGGGTGATAATCAAGACATGTGTTGGGCTAAGTTATCAGGACAACAAATTATGGTACTAGACCATACTGTTGTGCTCCAAAATCAGGCAGAGGAACTCTTCGTAGGGAGAGCAAGGAGTTATGGTTTTTAGTTTGAAGACCACATCCTACCTTGGAGCAAGAAGAAGAAAAGGCCAAGAGAAAGATGCAGGAGATTGGTTCCCTAGTGGAAAGTTCCATTCGCGTGTCACCATTTTTGGGGACAAAATAGTTTCCTACTGGTTTATCAGGATGGCACACCATTTTCACTATCTCGCAGTGGGCAGCATCTGAAGTGCTTCAAATCTTGAGGCATCAGATAAGATCATCTGTACATATGTATATTTGTATAGTCTTTAGTTCTATTTTGTGCTTTTCATTTTCATTTTTAGAGCCTTTCTTTTTGGGTAGCATGACTCTGTATCCCAATGGCATGCTTTTAAGGCACTAGAGATTCTAGATTCTACTCCCTTTAATTGATTTTTGCAACTAAAGGTAGTTCCCCAACTAGAGCCAGGTGTTGTCCCTAAAAAATGCCACTCATTTTTGGGACAACCTACAGACCAAAATTTCTCTCTTCCCTTCTCAAAATTTGTTCTGAGCTTTCAAATTCCTCATTTTTAAGCTTTTTTTGTAAAGGGGATTCACAAGTTCAACAGGTTAAAAAATCTTCTGTAAGCAAGTTCAGTCAAAAGAACAAGTTTTCAGCATTAAGTGGTTTCTAGGTTTGGTTCAACGCACTTGGTGAAAAAGAACAAAGGACTTTGCCAAATAGCGAAGAATGAACCATTGAACCATTGAACCAACAGGTTCAATGAGTTCAAAGTTCAATGGTTCAACATGGTTCAAAGGTTCAAAGGTAGCCTCTGTTAAAGAGAGAAGCAACAAATAGGTGGTTTAACAGTGGGTTCAACCAAAGGAATGGGCTCAGTTCAACCAAGCGGTTCAACGCTTTATTTCTCTCGAGTGGTTCATTCCCTTTGTTTCAACATCTTTTGGTTCAATACTTAGTTCATCAGCTTGGTTCATTCAATTGAACCATTGCTTGAACCATTTTTGGTTCAACTGATTGGTTCAACATTTTGGTTCAAAGACATGGTTCAAGTAACAATCAACCAATGACGTCCCCACAAATGTCAAATTTAAGGTAAGGGAATATCCGTTGAAATTCAAATAAAGTGCAAAACTCAAAGGAAGAACCAAGTGACTAGCTAGAAAGATAGCCTGATAGCTTAAATTATAGCAAGAAGAGACAAAGCTGGAAAAGCTTGACTGAAGAGAAAAGCCCACAGAAAAGTGCCTGGTGGAAAAAGACAAGCACAGTGAATGTGACAAGTGTTTACGTCCGTGTTCCCATTTTGGAGTTTCTCGAGCAAAATGGGTCATGGACTTCATTTTTCACGAGTTTCTAATGAGTTTCATAATAGCAGAACTTGCCACTTGTCAAAGACGTAAAAAGGACCCCCCCAAAAGACATAGGCAAGAAGGGCTATAAAGAGAAAAGAAGTGCTTAAGCAGTGAAGAGAGGAGTGAGACCAAAGGATCAAAAATATCTTTGAAAGAGTTATTTCCAGTAGGTGAAATAGTAAATCGAGTAGACTTTTGAGTGCACCAAACCAAGGACACAGCCTATTTTCTTCCATGAAGTAAAGACGAATGGATGGCTGCGCAGACATTAGAGGGGATAGACCAGATGATCCAGACTCGAGAGAAGACATATGGGATGAAATGGAATGCCATAGTTAAGACAGCTGCCCTATTTTCAATGCAATCCTTTGATAAACTTGAAAATGCCTTCAAGGCATTGAATGCATGGCATGGGCTGACATATAAAAAACAAGCGCCCAAGTCTTTCTTGGGGTGCTATATATTGTAATCTCTCATTTGTTGTAGAAGAGATCTTCCCCTTACCAAGAAGCGAAACTCTACTCATTTTGAAAGGCATTACTAAGAATTTGAGCTCAGGTTGTAATTTCATTTTCCTTGTTATTTGAATGAGAAAGTAGGTTTTTCCAGACTTTGTGATGTTCTAACTTGTGTCATCTAGAGGTGTCCTTATTCATTTAATTTGGTAAGCAGAACTAGTGGAGGTGAGCAGGAAGGTGTCCTGAAGGCCCACTGTGGAGAGACTTTGTGCCCCCATAAGTACCTTTAGTGTGTTTGCATTTTCTTTTCCTGTGTAAAGAGCCTTGGGACAACTTTGTGCCCCCATTGTTCTTCGTGTCTTTCTCTCTCGAGTTGCTGGTCATTAAGAAGAGAAGTGCCTTTTGTTGCCTCACCAAGATTTCTACTATTTAGGAAGGAATCTGGCTCTTGGCTAAAAGTTGCTTCTAAAAGAAGAGAAACACCTTCCCCATCACCCAATATTTCTCTTCTATTTGTCAGCATCATCTCTGAAAGAAGAGAGATGAATGGACTGTCCTACCCCCTATGTCTTACTTTCTGCATATATATATATATATATATATATATATATATATATATATATATAGCCTCCTACATCTCTTGCATACCTATAGGGAACCTCCCCTTGATGAGAGGAGAGATATGTCTCCTACTGATGCAATAAACCTACACATCTGGTCGATTGATCTCCATATGTTGTGGTGATAGGAACCATTTTGGTCACCAGTTAGCTGGCCGACAGAATATTCACCCAACATTAGTCACACATAATGTTGTTAATGTCATATTCAACATAATTTTGGTTGTGATGGGGATAAAGACTTTTAAATATTCTCATAATAAAACTACCATATTTTTCTATTGTTTAATCTTGAGAGTAGTTACTATCTGATTAAGCTGTAGATAAGAAGCTATTTTGATGTTATCTTTATCAAGAAGTGAAATTTTTTTTTGCTTAGCTATTGGCGCCTCAAAGATTTTTTCACCAATGAAGTTGTCTTGATTGTTCCATAATTCCTTTGAGAAGGTTTCACTAAGGAATGATGAATTTTGACTTTGATTATCTTCTAGAACTTTTGAAAAATTTTCACTAGAAGATGCTGAGTTTACACTTTTTTTTGTCTCCTAGTGCCTCCAAAAAGGTTTAAATAAGAAAGTGTTCTTTGGATATATGAATGTGGTCTTGGCATTCTTTCTCTTCTTCAACTACTATGTCTTTATGGATGTAGTTTAACAAAGTGTGATTCTATTGGTTCTATTTGACACTTATGGGAGATGGGATGTCAATGTAATGGCTTTGTTGGTTAGTGGTAATGGTATGTGGAATGCTAATGGAATGGGGATTGGTAGCACAATCCTCATAAAAGATACTAAGATAATTTTTGGTAATGCTAAAGTAATCATCCTCAAAAATTATAGAAGGATAAAAAATGTATTCAAACTGATCTACGAGGAATACATAACCAATGTTGTAACAACCATGAATGTACTCTATTTTTTAATTTGATTTTGACTCAATAGACTTTGAATATGATGTTAATACTGATGTTTATTTTGATTATGATGTTAAATCTTATGTCAGTTTAAGAATATAACCTAAATCTAACTCTAATTCTTCATCTGATGGGTACTCATTATATTGATATCTTGTTGAATGTTTAGTATTAGACAAGTAATATCCACTAATGGCATAATGGGCTCCATAAAAATTGGTTTGTCAAAGTGGGACTTTTCTAGGATGGGAAAAAGATCAAGAGATAACTCCTTAGATACTGGATAACCAATAGGAAGCTCTTGAAAAAAAGGAATATGGTTGAGATAATGATTTGCCCAAAGGTGTTTATAGTCATTAAGAAGTGACTCAATAAAGACTGGCTTGTCAAGGTGAGACTCCTCAAAAACTACTATAAGATCAATAGGAGATTCATCATAGGTTGACTTATCACAAATGATTGGTTCAATAAAAACATATTGGATTGGTTGGTTCTCTTCACCTTTGTTTCTAATGAGTTAGAAAATACTTATTTTGAACATAGCTTGGTCTTCCAATGATTGGATCAATTGAGGTCTTGATTGGATTGGTTGAGGTTTTTATTATATTGGTACTAGATAAGGATGGCCTATGGTTAGATAATGGTAGGGCATTGGGGAGCATGATTGCTCACATGAGCCAAATGATGAAGTCCTAAAATGGTAATAATAGGGCAGTATGGGGATTGGTTACTCACACAAGCCAAAGTAATAGGTCCTATAATGATGAAGGGTCATTATAGAACCTAGTTACTCACATAAGCTAAAGAATGAGGTCTTGGAAGGACAAGTTTGAGGCAATGTAGAGCAAGGTTGCTTGATAAGACAAAGGATGAGGTCGTGGAGGGATAAGTTTAGGGCATTGTAGAGCATGATTACTCACACAAGACAAAGGATGAGGTCCTAGAAGGATAATTTTGGGGCATTTTGGATCATGATTGCTCATACAATCTAAAGGATGAGGTCCTACAAGGATAAGTTTGGGGCATTTTGGATCTTGGTAGCTCACACAAGCCAAAAGATAAGGTCCTATTATGGAAATGTTGTGATGTTGTGATTTTGGAATAGAAATGATATGACATGGTGGAGCCTAATTACTTGCATAAGCCAAAGCATCTATGTCCTCCTCATAATATATATCATCCTAATCTTGAGTTAGATCATAAGTTGGTTCTTGACTATGTTTCATGTACTAATTATCATAAAGAGGATATGGATCCATATCCCAAATAACATTATCTATAGTTAGGTCTTCAAAGTCCTCCTCATAAGCCTATTCATACCAATCAAGGTCTCAAGATGGATCTTAAGCTAATTCATGACTTTGTTCCCATAAATGATTATTATGAGGTGGATAGAAATTTATCTCACAAACCATATTATCATCATTGGGGTCTTGACTAAAGCCATAAAATTCATTTTTTGTGGTCAATCTATCATAAGTTAGATTATATATGACTCCACCATAGGTGTATCTATACATATCCACATAAATGATGAAATCTCTAAAAACAAAAAAGCTTCAATTTTTTATAAACACCAAAAAACTATGTCTAAAGGATAAATAGTTTAAACTTGGTCTAACTTGGTCAAAAGAATGGAGATGTATCTACAAAAATGGTTTTTGTTAAGACTTGGCATAGAATATTCTAACATCAAATGTCTAATTTCAAATCTCATATGCACAAAAGGTTAATCACCTAAATAAAAACCAGCATGTCAAAAGTATAGGTCAAAGTGTTCCAAACAAGGTCTGAACTAGGAAAAGGAAAAGAGTCACTAGGTCTTTTGTCCAAACATAGAATCAAAAGCTAAGCTCAAATAAGGCATGTGATAGGACTTTTGGAAAAAATAAATTAAAATATAGGCTTGAAATAAAGGATGATGTGATTTTATTTAATTTAATAAGTTTGGAAACAACTTTGACATAGACCCAGCACACAGAATCAAACATAAACATGATCAATTGGTGTAAGTCATAAGGAAAAAGGCTCTTGGGGAAAGTTCCTTTTCTCCCAAATAAAGGCACAAATAATGATGAGGATAGGCTCTATGAATAAACAAACTAAAAAATAGTCTTTAAATTTGGGTAATCGATTAACTGAAGTTATACAAGACAAAAGAGAAAGATTTATATATCAACCCCATGAATTGAGGCCTAAATAGTAATCAATTAATGTTTGAATCCAAAATTGATAAGGTTAATTGAAAACTTAATGTTGAAAACTAGGATTTGACCAAATAAGCTAGACAAGATTGAACATCATGATGATGCATAAATAAGGTCTAAATGACATACATGACTAGTTTTGAAACAAATGGTTTTTAGTACAATGGTAAATAAGTCTTGAAATAAATTGAGTAGCATAATGGAATTAACATGCTTGAATGATGTGATTAATGTTATGTTTCAAATACTTAAAGGCTCAAACTTGAAAATGATGTGGAAAACATAACAATACTCATGTAAAACAAGTAACACACACAAGCATGTTTAGAAAAAATTTAATAGCACAAGTGTGGTGTAAAATGGCCAGTATAATGCCTCTCTCAACAAAAGAGTCACATATAGACAAATTGGTTTTGACATGGTTTATAAATAAAGAAATAAGTTTTAGTCTCAAAACATACCAAGTAATAAATAAAAAGTGACAAAAATACATTAAGTATAATCACCCTAAATCCTAACAAGGGTATGGAAAAGTGGGGTTGAATAAAACTAATTAGGTTTTAAACATTCTATATGGATAAATTGCATAATGAATTTCACACCACGATGCAAAAGAAGCACACTTTAATTGGGTATCCATGGCACTTGGCTTGTTTCAAAAAGTCCTTATCTTTTTTGAACCACTACATCCATCTCTTGTTTAGTGTAGTGTGATGTATAGAGTATAGATACATCTTGTGTGTATTTCCAACACTAAAATGTGGTTTAACTACTCAAACCTCTGATCTTAGTGGGAGTGGTAGAAGTTAGTGTTAGGAGATGAAACCCTGGGTCAAAGCTTACCTATAGAATTTGAAAGAGGTAATGAATTACCCCTCACAAGACAAGATGCAATAAAATAAATGACTAATCGTTAGAATTTAGGGTCATTTCTAGATCACCCAAACTATTGTGAGTTTTTAGGGGGTGCTTTAGATGACATTCTTTCTATGCATGTTTGCAATAAGTATGGTGATTTTAATTTCAAAATTTCCCTAAAGAGGATGAATGGAGGATCATGCATGTAACATCCCTCTTTTTGTCAATTAAAAACTAAGCTAAGAAACTATTGAATACAAAACTTGGATAAACGAGTTCAATTTTAAACACCAAATGAAAAGTTGGGTGGTGTTTTTTTGACCCCTTGGTCTTAAGTTGTAACTTTAAAAGAAAAATTTGTCAAAAATTTTTACCTAAGAGTCTAAATTTTCTATTAAGCACCAAAACAAGATTTCTAATCCATTTTAAACTTTTAAAAAGGGTCTAAAAAGCATGTTTTAGCACTCTTGTTGATCGTCAATGGTTATGTTAACCATCGGTAGTTATCTATCTACCCAAAGGCATTACCCAAAAAGCAAATATATTAGATTAGAAACATTTAAATAGAGTTTTAAAATTTTGCAAAAAATCTATACAACTTGAATCTAAACTAATATCATATTATGAAAATTTAAGAGAAAACACGTGGTTTTTTAAAAAAATAATAAAAAATGGAGTCTGTATGACTTCAAACCAAACATTTAAAAATGGCCAATTAACTCTCAAGTTTGTGTTTTTAAGAAAAAATGACTGTCGATAGTTATACTTGACTATTGACGTTTATACCTAACCATTGATGGTTGAAAATAATCATCGATAGTTGCACTAACCATCAGTGGTTCACTATGTAAACCCGTGAAGATAAAAATCCAGCCAAACCAAATTAGAAAATCACTTAAAAAGACTTTTAAGCATCCAAATTGAAATTTTAAATTTGCCTCATGCTCTCCTTCATACTTGGGATGCATTTGGTCCCACTTGGTGTGCCATTATGTGATCTAGGAATTTGATTCAATAGAGGTGGTTAGTATCATGTTAGTTCAAAAATGAAAACAAAATTAAAGAAACACACTAACTAGCATACATCTATAGGCCTAGACACTAGGGGGAGTTTAGTTAACAAAACCAAATGGAAAACACAAATAGAATGCAAAAGACAAATGATCTATTACCTTCCTTGGATGCTCTAAATGGCTTGTTAAAGTTGCTTGGTTGGCTTGTGCTTCAAGAGATCTTCTTCAATGGAATTTGGATACCTTCATCTCCTCTTGGCACTTTGGCTTTAGCTTGGATTGGCTCAAAAATTTGGTTTGAAAACATTAATTTTCATGAAGTTTTGGAATCAATTCAACATTATAATTTTTCATTCTTCAAGCCTAGAGTTATGGCTTTGAGGCTTGTTATTTATAAATTTTTGAAATGGTTTTAAGATCAACCATGATCGTCCATCTCAAGATGAAGATGTATGGCTAAGGATTAATTCAATTATGTAATTAAAATTATTAAATAGGCTCATCAATATCTGTGATAGAGGGGCATTAACTAGGCATGGAGGGTCTTAATGAGGCATGGGAGGCACTAATTTAGATATTTGTGGCATTTATGGCTTATGAATGCCACCCCATAGGATGATGTCATTTGATGATATAGTTAATGAAAATCAATTTATAAAAATAAATATTCAAAAATTTCCATGGAAAATTAACTTAAGTTCTTGATTTGGTTTAGTTATCCTTAAACATGATTAGTCAACTTTGATGCAAAACCTTGGCTCTTTGTGCACAAATTACTCAAATTGGTCATAATGTTATATTATTGTCTCAAAATTTAATTCGATTGGAATTGGAAGTTGATGTTAGATGAATTGGAACTATTATCCCATTTAGGATGTTGTTAATGAAAAATAACAAATGCACATGTCTTGTACAAGAAATTTGATAGAAAATAGCAATCTAGAGCACCCAAGTGCAAAATTGGCATTTTGACTCAAAATGATTTGATCAAAATTAGTTGATTCATAAATTGCATTACCTCATTTAATGATACTCTGGCCAAAATCAGCACTTGAATATATCAATTTCAACTCATATAATGTGTTTTAGTTTTTTTAGGCCAAATTGTGCATTTTGGTGAAAATTGGTCGAAACCCTGATTGATGGTCATTGGTGGCCAGATTTAGGTATCTACACAAAGTACCTTATCTTCTATGGTAGGATAAAACACATTGTAATAAGGTATCATTTCATTTGAGATTTATTTGAGAATCATGTAATAAATCTTAGTTTGTGCAAGTTAGGTCAATAGCTAGATGATATATTTACTAATATTTTACCAAAGGATAATTTTATGCATTTAAGAGGAGGTTTAAGGGTAATTAATGTAATAGTATTGGGCCTATAAGGTTTTATATTGGATCTATAGTCATATATCCTAGCTATAGACTTCAATATTCCATCTATGGACCTTAACAAAGTAGCTATAGACTCTAACAACAAAGCTATGGACCTTAATAGGGTAGATACACATTCCAATAGCAAATCTATATATCTTAACAAGGTAGCTACATAATTAAAAACAAAGCTACATAATTTAATAGGATATATATATATATATATATATATATATATATATATATATATATATATATATATATATATATATATATATATATATATATATATATATATATATATATATATATATATATATCAGCTATGGACTTCGATAGTCCAACTATGAACTTTGACAAGGAAGCTCTAAACATGAACAGGTTAGATGCAAAAGCATCTAGTTAGATGAAGATAACCTAAAAAGAAGTTTTTAAGGCTGAGAAAAGTTTCAAAAATCATGGTAGGAGGGCCAATAATAAGTGGGAGTGTCAAAATATTACATTGTACCTTCCTACCTACTTGTTCAACTTTGCACTCAACAATTGTAGCCACCAAACAAATTTATTGCAGGAATGTTTGAATTTGAATTATTTTGAGATATTTGGTTTAGAGGGAAGAGTTGTTAGAGTGGAGATTTTTTTAAAATAATTTGGTTTATGTGGTAAATACACTTGAATATGAGATTATTTGTCATTAAAAGAAGGTATATATGCTTAAAAAGGAGTTGTATGGGATCAAGCAAGCCCTAAGAGCATTGCAACCATATAGATTCATACTTGTTAACAAATGGATTTAGCAAAAGTGCTAGTGAGCCCAAACTCTCCATCAAAAAATCAAAGTTGATATTTTAATTTTAGTTTTATATGTGGATGATTTAATATTCATCAAAAATTTAAATCATTCAATCTGGGATTTCAAATCAACCATGAAGAAAGAGTTTGAAATGACTTATATAGGTTTTTTCAAGTACTTTCTTTGGATAAAAGTCAACAAATTGGATAGTGACATATTTATATTTCAATATAAGTATGAAAATGAGATATTAGAAAGATTTAATATGGTAGACATGAGGCTAATATCTACACTAGTTGAGACAAGCTTGAAGTTGTGCAAGGATGATTGCAATCGCAATGTAGACCCTACATGGTATAAGAGATTAGTGGTAAGCCTAATGTATTTGAATGTAACTAGTTTAGAAATCATGTATTCAGTCACTCTCATATCTAGATTCATGGAAATGCCAAAGGAGACACATTGGCAAGTGGCTAAAATGATATTGAGGAATGTGAATGGAACAAGAGATTATGGAGTTTTATATGTAGCAAAAAATGAGTTTTAGCTAGTGGGCTACATGGATAGTGTCTGGGATAGTAGTCTTGATGACCAAAAGAGCACTTCAAGGTATGTATTTCATATTAGATTAGGAGACATATATTTAGATTCAAATAAATAACCTATAGTTTCACATTATATAGCTAAAGTGGAGTACATACTAGTCAATGCAATAACATGACAATCTATATGGTTGAAAGGATAATTTCAAATTTGCATGAGGATAAACAAGGATATTCTATAGTATTTTGTGATAATATATCTTCCATATCATTACCATAGTACCCTATCTTCCATAGTAGGAGTAATAATGTTACAATTAGGTATCACTTCATTCAAGAATTAGTTAAGAATCATGTAATAAATCTTAGTTTGTACATGTTAGATCAGAAGCTAGTTGATATATTTACTAATATTTTACCAAAGGATAGTTTTATGTACTTAAGAGGAGGGTTAGGGGTCATTAATGCAGTAGCATTGGGCCTACAAGGTTTTATGTTGGTTCTAAAGTCTTATAACCTAGCTAGAGACTTCAATAGTCTATCTATAGATCTTAATAGGGTAGATATAGACTCTAACAATAAATCTATGGGCCTTAATAGGGTAGATATGTACTCCAAAAACAAATATATAGACCTTAGCAGGGTATCTATGGACTCCAACAATAATTATATGGACCTTACCAAGCTAGCTATAGACTTTAACAGTCTAGATACATACTTTAGTAGGGTAAATATGGACTTTGATAGTTTAGCTATGGAATTCGATAATCCATCTATGGAATTCAACAAAGAAGCTTTAAACATGAATAGAAGAGATATAGAAGCATCTAGGCAAATGAAGAGAATCTACAAATAAGTTTTGAAGGTTGATTGATTGACTAATTGGGTGGCCAACCGTGTGATTAATTAGGTCGCTGACTAGATCCGATTTTAGCACTATCCCTTGGCATCTTAATAGCCTTGATTGATTCCATTGTAATTCAACCTTGTATTTTATTACATACACATTTATAATGCATATTTCTTTCCTTGATTATATTTACTACATACATGCACTATATAAAATTTAATCTATTTATCCCTATCCACAATTATTGAATAGAAATTACATTTCTTGCATATAGTCATATTATATATATTTTACATCATTTAACATGCATAGGTGTGTGTTGATAAGGACATGAATGGGAAGATAGGGTGTGAAATAAAGACATGTATATGGGTGGACTTTGAGTTATGGTGTACATGAGACAAATGGTGGTGTGCCACATGTTTTCCTTATATAGGGGCTCAAATTTGACACATGTTTAAATGTCATAAGAACCATGACTTGATACAGATCAAATTTGGGATCTAATGATATGTTTATTTGACAAATGTAACTAAATTATGCATCCATGATTTGTATAGACTAAATGTGTGAAATGGGTCTATCAATATGAGCTCTAACCCAAAACAAAATGGATAATTAATGTTCAAAAAAGTCTTAAAATAATAAACTCACATTGGTGAATAGAAATTGAATATCCACTGAAGGTGTTTTGTTTGTTCTTTCTAAATATCTTTGCACATTCACTCATATAGCCATTGCTCAACTATCCCTTTCATGCCATGGTTATATCAAATGCCTTACAATGACCTTTAAAATCAACATGGAAGGTATTATAAGGTCCTTCATGGTATCTCCTAGGGGATACCTTGAAATAAAATTCCAATTATGTGCACGTTCTGGGTATCTACTAAGAGACCCCTTGAAGGTACTACAAGTCCCTTTATGGTATCCCATAGGAGATATCTTGAAATAAAATTCCAATCATGTGCATGTTTAAGGTATCTACTAAGAGAACCCTTGAAGGTACTACAAGACCCTTCAAGTTATATCATATAATATATCTTGAAGGGAATTGTATTACTTTCAAGGTCACCTTGAATGTATCTCTTAGGAGATACCTTTCAAACATTCATAATGGTACCCTTGAAGGTATTACAAGGCCATTCAAGGTATCTCCTAGGAGATACCTATAAATAAATTTCCAATCATGTGTATGTTCAAGGTACCTAATAAGAGACTCATTGAAGGTACTATAAGACCTTTCAAGGTATCTCTTAGGAGATACCTTGAAGGGCCTTGTATTACCTTCAAGTGTATACTAATGCACATTTGAAAGTTATCTCATAGGATATACGTTATACCTTTCAAACATGCATTAGGGTACACTTGAAGGTACTACAAATCCATTCAAGGTATCTCCTCAAAGATAACTTGAAAGAAAATTCCAGTTGTGTGCATGTTCAAGGTATGTTAGCAGAGCTTCCTAGAATTTATCCAAAACATTCTAATTATAGGGATAACTTGCACAAAATGAATAAAAAAAGAATCATAATAGCATGAGTGAAATTACATAATCTCTAATTTTATAACAACATCAAATATAAAGGTAAACTAACATGGCATTAACAATTCCAGAACATAAATAACATAATACAAGATAGAACAAGTTAAAACAAAATAGAGTAAAAACTATGCACTAGGCATACATAAAAGAATCTTAGGAAAACCATAAAATAACTAGTCTCTTAATATTTAGCACACATACAAACCATATTCCATTACATCAGAGTAATATATATATATATATATATATATATATATATATATATATATATATATATATATATATATATATGTATGTATGTATATATATATGTATGTATATATATATATATGTATATATATATATATATATATGTATATGTATATATATATATATATGTATATGTATATATATATATATATATGTATATATACATATGTATATATATATATGTATATATATATATATACATATATATATATATATATATATACATATATATATACATATGTATATATATATACATATGTATATATATATATGTATATATATATATATATATATATGTATATATATATATATATGTATATATATATATATATATATATATATATATATATGTAGATAGCTTTGTCTCTTCACATTCTAACCTTCTAACATACAAAATGAAATACTCTTGGCATTCTTATATTTATCGCTTGGCTAACAAGGAAAAATACATATAAAATATCATATAGATGACAAAATGATACCATTTTCACATGTGTCCATCAATAACACTCTTGAAATTTTATAAGTACCTCTTCCAAATCCAACACTTTCTTGAATTTAAACTATTGTTTCATCCCAAGACAAACTCTGAACTCTGATCTTGGCTAAAGTTGGAAAAGATTAAACTTTCAAAAAAGTGGAAATAATCACTCCTAGTGTCATTTACCAGTTTTAACCCTTTTCACACTAATTATATGCCCTTTCTAGTTTTCAACTAACTATTATATTTGCCTACCTCCCTTTTTGGTTTCCATAGACTAGCTTAACCACATGGTCATCCTAGTTAGGGGTTTTCAACCAACCTGGCCCCACTCCTAATTCTTATGACTATGTTATAAATCATTTTTTTTCTTCAACTAAAAAACTTTAACTATGCATTTACCTACTGTGGAGGTGGTTTTGAAGTTTGGCTAGGTGGCTATGTAGGTTATGGCTAATCAGACTACATCTTTGTATCCATCTTTCTCTTCTATAAAATTAATTGAAGCTCCTATAGTGGAATGAACTTAGGTTCTTATATGATATGCATAATATCTAGATTAACCTATCATAGGTCATGCTTTATCATTTTCTAATTATCAAGTAATTCCCGCACCATGGTAACTAAAATACACAGTGTAATCTGAATGACCATCAATTTTTCACATCTTCTTCTATGATGATAAGAAAAGTTTTGGCATCTGATAGTTTAAGCTGGATATCTAACATAATATCATACAAATCATCTATAATCCTTTGGAATTAAATATACTCAAATGTGTTAAACATTGTCTCATTATGCCAGACCTACAAGTTCATCATGACATCCCTAGTGTCTAATAACTATTGAAATACTCCAATCAATGTTTCTCTAGTATCTATTTGATCATTCATTACAGATTTAGCTATATCTACCATTTTAAACTCTAGTTTCTTAGTAGCCAAGGAATTTTCAATTTCTACCTCCAATCAAGCATTCCTTGGGCTATCTACTTATCTAGATGCATAGAAATATCTAGGACCTATACATATTCCCCTATTAGTTCTCAAATGCATTTTATTTTAATCTAGATAGCCTAACTTTGGGTTTGCAGTGTGATTATTCTCTATGTTCTCACCCAATCCTTTGTTATATGAGTCAATAATGCAGTGATTTGTTTGTCTTTAGAAATTACTTGATTAACAAGGACTTGCATAACTAGATTAGGACAAGTAGCATTGATGAGATGCCTAGCCTTAACAATTTGATTTTATACTTTCACTTTCTCCTTGCATAACCAAAAAACATTTTATTACAAGTTTGAAGCCTTTTTGTGCAATGTATTATTAGATTGCAATGTTTCCTTTAATTTTCTTGGATAATGAAAACTGTGAAACATCCAAAGATGTCTCTATGGAAGTGGGAGCAAGCACAGTGGATGTGGCTATGAATATGGAATTATCTAGCATAAATTGAGCCAATAGAATCATGCAACTGGTGTGATGAGATGATGTGGTAGGGATATCCCACAACCATTAGGTAGAGGGGGAAGACGTTTATAGTGAAGTCTCCTATAGTGCACCTAATTGGGTTACATTCTTATAGGATGCTATGTTATTTGCTTCTACCTTGTCCTTAGCTTCTTTTTATTTCATATTTTGTGCCTCACATTTAGCTTGAGCCTTATCTATGACCTCAACATGAATTAAGGATGCCTCCTCATGATTGGCTCTACCCACAATTTTAGCATTGGCATTTGCCTCAACCTTTGATTTAGCTTTGGAATTAGCCTTAACTTTTTCCTTGGTAGCTAGTGCCTCTGCTTCACACTTGGATTCCTTTTTCTGACATTATTCTTTGGTATCTTTCCATTGTGCCTCTTATTCTATTTTATTTTATTGTGTAGCTTACACCTCTTCATCCTTGCATTACACTTCTTCCTACTCCATTCTCTTATGCTCCACTTATTTATCCTTTTTCTATAGAGCCTCTCCTTCCTCAAATTCTCTCTACACAGCCTCTACTTCTTTTAATCTCTTCATTTTGGCCTCTACTTCCTTGGCTTTCTTTCTCTTAGCATGAGCTTATCTAGCCTTCATTTTCTTAACCTTCACTTATTTGGGATTATTTTGTTGTTCTTCCTCCTTGATGCATTATTTGTCTTATTCCTATTGCATAGCTTACTATTGTGCACATTGTGCTTCCTACATAGCTACTTGTTCCATGGCCTCTTTCTTCTTTTTCTTCTCTACTTTTATCTATTTCCTCTCTTATTTATTTGTATCCTCCTCCTTAGGATCTAGGGTATCCTATGTAGCTTCCATTTCTTTTATTGGATTTGACATAATGGTATCTAGAGGTCCCTCCATTATATCTACATCATCTATTTCCATATCAAATTATGAGTGATTCAAAGATTCAAATTCCACAACCACACCTCTATGAATGAAGATATTTTTAGACTTGATTGGAAGTACAAGTGTATCCTTGTGTCTTATCATTCCCCTTGACCTTACCTAATGGGAACTACTTATTATGGTTGGCTCTCTAAAATATACCATACATTCTTACATGGTGGTTGAAGTCTTGGCCCAATGATGTGTGCGTTGTTTAAAAAATATTGGTCATAGTGGGCTCCCTTTCTCTATTGGATCTACATTATATTCATATGATGGACCAACTATTGGATCTTTTTGGAAAATTTATGCCTCAAGTTTGCATTGAGCTTCTTCTTGACCTATAGTATCCATAATAATAGGGTGAGGGGGTTGCATAATGTCAACCCAAAGGTCTTTGCTTACCTTATTCCTCACTTAGAAAGTGTGCACTACTTTGTATAAAAATAATTTGTTCTCCTCCTCCTTATTGTAGACCTCTTGGTTGATGTCTTTGATCATGAATTGAAGACCTTACTATTCATCAACCCCCAACTTTATGGGATCACACTCATCATCTATCCTTTACACATGTAGGTTTTTAAAACCAAGACTTCATTTGCCTTGATCTCTTTTTGGATGGTGGTTGTGAGGCTCTCTACATAGCCCTTTTATTTTCCTTTTTCTTGTTATGGGGGAGTTATAGAATATTGTGGTAAGGCCTATGGCTACATAGATGGTTGTAGTTGTGCTTAGTCTTACCTAGGTTATTGTCTACTTGGAAGGATGGCTTGAATAGGCTACATTGACCTCACAACTAGGGATATTTGCCTCCATACTTGATCATGTGATTCATCCATTGTGATGAAAAAGGGAATTAGAATCACAATTGGCATGGCCAACTCATGTAACTTTATTTGAATACTATTATATAAATTAGTTACCAATACATGCTACACCAAATATTACATGAAATATTATAGAATTTTAGGGTGTGACTTGATAAAATATATATCCTCAAGCCAATATGTGTTAAACTACCCTATTTGGTCATAAAATTGCCCTATCTTAGTCCAAGTAATTCCTAAAAGGGTAGTATCAGTCCAAAAGTCCATAGTAAAATTAACTCAACCTAATAGGGACTTCCATTAGGTGAATCAAAACAAAAAAACTAGATATTGATATTGGAAATTTTTTAAGCTACCTAAAATTACATTATCAATATTAGTGGTAAGCTCAGATGTGAGAAACTTGGGCTAATTAAAGTTCTTGTTTAGGTGTATCATGTGATACACAATGTCAATTACTCCTTTTATTACCTACTTGGCCTACTTTGTTGTCTACCAAAACCACTTTTTTATACACTCTATAAGAATGTGCACTATAATTTCCTCAATGGAGTCAATTGAGGTTACTCTACCTACCCTAGTTGTAAATTTCTCTCAAACATATGAATGAATTGGCAGTGCAGTGGACTTGTATGGAAATGAGTATTTTTCATGATTTGGGAGGCCTCTGACTCTTTCCATGGTATGCATATTGATATAGATGGTGATATATTGGGAAAAATTAATTTACATACTTAAAAAGGTATGCATTACCTCATCAAGTTGACCAAATGTAGGTAACCTAATTATCCTCTAAATCAAACCCCAAAGCAAATTTTGTAGTGAGAGAGATCTTGTTTGTGCACCTGGTTGTGTTACAAGGGTGAAGAGAGTAACTTCAGCCATTTTTACAAAGTCTAAGGGATATAGGTCATTGTATTTGGTTTTTCAAATACCTATCCCAATCCCCATTTATTCCTTCTTTGCATCTATGATCAGGATCAACAACTGGCTCCTATCCATGATTATGTCTATAATCTGGGTTATTTAGTTGCTTTATTCTACTAAAATTTGGGTCCCAATTTTTATGTATAAGAGTATATTGAGAGAAAATAATATAATAATATTATTCTCCAAATTCTATAATGTTTTGGTTTTGTTCATCCCCTTTATTTTATAGCTTTTAGTTCCCAATTTTCTCTTTCTAACCTATTTAAATGCATTGACTTCCTATGCAAAATTGATCTTCCTTATCTTTAATATTTTGGATTTGATAGCGACCCTTTTATCTCCCAAATCTTTAATTTAACCCATATCATGTGTATTATGTGACCCTATGTCACTTTGTCTAGCCACCTTATTTAATGAATCCACATATCGCATCCCAACTTGAACTACCTCAAACAAGATGAAACCTTTTGAAACACCTCATCATTAAAGGTCTTTCATGACCAATAGGAGTCCTTATACCATAAAAGTATTGTTACCACCACTTTCTTGGACTTAATTGAGATATATATAGTTATTATAATATGTTTTTGATGATTTGTCATTGGAATGTGATCACACCCTGCGATCACAACCTCTTCTTAGATGTTGTGATGTGAGACTATGAACACACTATAAAATAATTATAACATAATAAAACAAAAACACATAACATTAACTACCTAGTTCCACTCTAAACCCACTCATAATTTTGGTAGATTGATAGAGATTAAAGGTATTAATGCTTAATCCTATAACCATTTATATGTCTTGGCAATATGGTTCCTTGCTAATATTTTATCATAATGGTTCCATGCTATGAGACTTATTGAATAATGTAGGGTCCTTTCCATATAGTGTGCATCTTCCTTGGAAATTATTTGAACCTATTATCATAAATAACACTACCTATTTTGGATTGAACTCTTTAGATTACAATTTGTGATCATGCCATGCCTTCCAACTTAGGTTATTAATTTGTTGTATCCACTAGGTCATTCATTGATTTTCTTCCATCTTAGTTAAATCCAACAATATTTATTTTACTAACTCATGGTCACTGAGTCACATAACCATTGCAATGCACAAAATTGGTACAATATACTCCATATACATAACTACCTCAAAGACCATATACCAATTCCAATGGAGTGAATCATATATCCCTCTTAGAGTGTGTCTTGTATGCCCAAAATATCAAAGGATGGGTTGAATATGATTCATGTTGTACTGATGGGTTAAATTGTGGTGTACCATGTGTTTTACTTACGTAAGGGCTCAAATTTGATAGGCATTTCAATGTTAAAATAACCATGATCCAATACACATCAAATTTAGGACCCAATGAGATGCTTATGTGATAAATGCCATTAAATTATGCATTCATGATTTGTAGAGACTCAGTGTGTGAAATTTGTCTATAGGGATGAGATCAAATACTAAATAAAATGGAGAATTAGTGTTCAAACAAGTATTAAAAGAATCATTTCACCACTAATTAATAAAAATTGCATTTTCACTTATGGTGTCTTATTTATTATTTATGAATATCTCTGCACATTCACTCATATAACCATAACTTAACTATTCCCTACATGCCATGATTATATCAAATCCATTATAATAACATTTTAAATAAACATTGAGGGTATTACAAGGCCCTTCAAGGTATCCCCTAGGAGATACCTTGAAATAAAATTCTAGTCATATGCATGTTCAAGGTATCTACTAGGAAAACCCTTGAAGCTACTATAAAACACTTCAAGGTATCTCTTAAAGGATACATTTAAGGGTATTGTATTACCTTCAAGGGTAACTTGAAATTATCTCCTACAACATACATTTTAAACATGTATAAGGTTACCCTTGAAGGTATTATAAGGACCTTCAAAGTGTCTCCTAGGAGATACCTTGAAATAAAATTCCAATCGTGTACATGTTCAGGGTATCTACTAAGACACCCCTTGAAGGTACTACAAGGCACTCCAAGGTATTTTTTATGATATACTTTGAAATAAAATTTAAATTATATGCACGTTCAATGTATCTACTAAGATAACCCTTGAAGTACATTATAGTACCTTCAAAGGTACCTTGAAAGTATCTCCTAGGTGATACCTTTGAAATATGCATAAGGGTACCCTTGAAGGTATTACAATGCACTTAAGGTATCTCATAAATTTTAAATTATAACAAGATATTGTTCCTTAAATAGTCACTAAGATCTATCAACTAAAATTTATATGACCCATTTTTCATTAATATAACATAAATAACTCACAAAAAACATTTAAAACTATTATTTCATATATGAAATAGCTAAGATACTAGATCAATGACAAGACATGGAAGAAAACACCATACAACATAAACTTGTAGAACAACTGAAGGATTTTTTATGTATATTTGATGTCAAAATTTCTCCTCTCCAACTAAAGATGGTGATATATTTTTAATAGGCTTGGGATGGGGTCATCATCATCTCTCAAGCAAAGTTGAAGTAACACTTAACATCATGTTAGATAAGATAATATACAATAGGAAAGATTCCAACCAAGGATTGCAATTATTATAGGGGATGCCTATAAGGTGGTAGTTGTAAATGGTGGCACTTATGTATTGATGACTATTATAGCTGTTATAGTTGAAAATTAAATCATTCCATTGTAGCTGGACTTGTTATCATAGTGTGGGATTTCATTAAGGGTACCATTGCAATTGGAATTCGAGTCATAGTTGGAGTAATGGTTATAACTACAATTTTTAGTGGAGTGACCATGGATATCATGGCCTACTTACTCACTTGAATTTGGAGGTAGAGAGTATGGCTATCATAGAAGTTAATTTCCACTACCTTGAAGTCCAACAAGGGTCTTTTAAAAAGTTGAGGAAGCTTATCCATCAAAATTATATGTATATTTAGTGATTCCCCAAGCTCTATGTAAAGTGTTTATACATAAAAAACCTTGCTTCTAGTAAAACTCACTAGTTATTGCACTTCATTGACTATTTTATAGATAGTTTCATCAACCTCTACTTTAAAATTATTGGTAGTTTCATAAAGAAGGTCTTAAAAAATATACATGTGTACCAAATCTCTTTGTGGAGTGACTACATTATTAATCCTTATTTCTCCCAAAATAGCCATAGCTTGCCTTTCCTAAATGATCGAATGTAGGATCAAAGATTTCATGGCTTGGTTCCTTTCAAGTATGGTATCTCTTATGGTAGCTACTTAGTTATGCACCCATGAAGAATTAGGGGTTTATATTAGGTTCAAATGATCATAAGATTTGTTTCTAGCTATTTCACTCAAAAAATGAAGTTTATCCTCCATTTTTTCATCTTCTCTACCTCTATATATACATCTCCCCATTGAGTCTAGGACTCCTCTTTTGCATCTCTTATTAATTAGATGATACTGTATAACTTCCTAGTTTCCCCTGTACATTGTGAATGATGTCCATCAAAGGTTTTATGGTGGTTCTTCCTTTTAATTCTTTGATGGATTGATCATATCCTTTGAACATTTCCTTCATCACCCTCCTAAAGAATCCATAAATGTATATGGGTCCTCCTAGGGTAGAGAGCTCACATTATAGGGATGTAATTTCCTCCATTTGGATAGAGATAATATATATTCACTTTGTTATAAATCCACATCTTTCCATTTCACCATGAGGGTTTTCCTTTTAAACCTCCTCAAGGTCTTTGTCTCCTTGTCAAAATAAAAATTGACCATCAATTGGTTAATAACTTCCAAGTTTCCCCTAACCTCTTCTATTTGTTGTAGCTTTTGTAGCCATTCTAGGATTTTTAAAGTTATTAAATGCTTAGTGGGATTTGTAGGCTATGATGGAGTGGAGGATTGAGGATTTCCAAAAGGGAGCATGGGATTTGGGGAAGAGGGTCCTATTTGTGGGAAAGGTGGGATTGATCACCTCTAACTAGTGACATTTTTAGGGGGAGTTGTATCCAAAACTAGATTTCCATTTTCCATCTCCTTTTTGGTTGTCATCACAACATTATAGGTATGAGTAGGATAGGTTATTAGCATCCCCATTTGGATGGATGTTTGAGATGGTGAAACATGTGAAGATAAAATGGAAATAGAGAATAGGCTCTCAAATAGGACTCATTTATATGGTTGGGGAGGGTTAGTTTTGATAAAGGAGAAGTTTGTGGAGAGAGTACTGAATAAATTTTATAAGTATTCATTAGCTGAGGAAAATGTGAGCCCAAAGGTAGTGGTAGTAGGAAAATTAGGAAGTGGGAAAACTTGAATCTCATTCAAAGAAATTAAATAATAAAATGGAGCTACAATATTGGTGACCATTTTAGTAGAAATTATAGAAGTTAAGGACAAATAATAGTGGGTTGAGGTACTTACATGTTACACATAAGAATTGGGAAAACTATTTTATTAGTTTTCATTTTTATCTTTGGGAATGAAGGACCCATAGATACTTTCACTGATTGTCCACTTATGGATGCTAGGGGTCTTGAATCTACTTCATCCTTGGTGTCTCCCTTTTACAGAAGTATCTTAGTGGAAACTAAACTAGTCCCCAAAATATTTATATCCCTTGATTGGACCTCTTTTTCTTCAATCCATTCATCCTTATGATCACTCTCATTAGTTTTATTGATATATATTGAGAGTGATGTCCCATATTCACCTTCCAATTCTCCTTCATCTAAGGGAAATTTATTCAATTCCTCAAAGCTATATAATACATATAGGATTATTGTTAATCTAGAACCCTTCCTTCCCTTAAATCATCCCTTTATTCCCTCTTTATGTTCCTCTTGGATAGGTACACCCTATGGTGAGTTTAAAGGAGTCATGGGTTTCCTTTTATATATAATAGCCTCTATGGTGGGGGTGAAATTTTGTGTGGAGGGAATTGGAGAAACAACTAATAAAACTAGTGTGATACTGGGTGAAGATGAGGGGAGAGTGGATGGATGCAAACTAGTAGGTGAGGAAGTAAGGAAGGGTAATTTCTTGCACGATGGTGAGTGGAGGAAATGGAAGCATAGAGAAGGCTCCCTTGATCCTCACTGTGGTGGCTACTATATGAATTAGAGGTGAAGGTGAGAGAGGATAATTGATTAAGGAGAGGAAGGAAGGATGATGAACTTCTTGAACTATGGTGAGTGGAGGAAAAATTAACATAGGGAAAACTCTATGATTACCCATGGCATTTGTGGTGCCTTATGCTGTGGAGGGTGGAGAAAGGATTATTATCACTATAGTAGTTTTTATGATGGTAATGGAGGGTGATGAGGCCTGATGAGATGCATGAGGGGGTGCCCAGTATTATGTTCCTATTTGTGAAAGGGCCCCCTTAAGAGGCTCCAAAACCTAGTTCTCCTTTTCAATATTATTGGCCTACTCTTTAGTGGTTTCAATATTATACTCTATGTACTTGGCCACCACCATTTATATGGTGACCTTCTTCATCCTAATGTTAATCATTAAATTATTTAGGGCATTCATAAAAACCTTATCATGCCAAGTATAGATGTTCCCATAGTCGATATTTACCCTTCATCTATGTTTCTTTAGGTATTTCCTCATGTTCTCCATGGGGTCTCATTCTCTATAGGGTGTCCACTTCAAAAAATAATGGGTTTGAGTTTTTCCCATTGATTGGAAGTGTTCCCATTTGGTGTATACAATCTTGGAAATACTAAGGGGATTTAGGTGCATAACTCTTTGCCTCTTATTTCTTAACTGAACATCCATAGAGTTAGCTAATCAGGAAATAATTTCTTGTTTTACAACATTGTTTGAGACAAACTTGGGTAGATACATAGAGTATGATCTAATTCCTTCTATCATAATTATGGTGTAGATTGAATAGGGCCAATAATCCCCATTCTTTTCTATGCTCTTCATAATTTTATCTGAGAACTTGGGCATATCTTTTCTATATATGGCTTGGTATAACATTGAGTAGAAGGTCTTAGTAATTTTGGTTATGTTCCTCCTAAACCTATAAATATGGAGGATGTTAAACCTTTCACATATCTTTCTCTTAGGGTACTATTTAGAAGGATCCCAAGGCTTGTCAAAAGATGTATGAATGGTTCTAGTTATAGCATCCACCACATCAGACATCATATAGAAGCTACGATATAGGGAATTATTTAGATTGGTTATTATGTTGATGATGTTGGAACTAATGATTTACCCTATGGATATTATCCTTTTGGAGGTGAGAATAAGGTCAATCAGGGGAATCCACACCTCTTTGACATAAGTCATTCTATGGAAACCATATATTTTATTTAACAGGATGATGGTAATTTTGACTCCAGGTCAGAAAGTGGCTATGGGGATAGTAGAAATAAGGTCTCTAATTGTGAAATTACTAGGGTGATGATCCCATTATTTTATATTTGTGGCTACATTTTTTCATGTATTTAGATATTCATTAAGGTTTTGTTGTATGTTATATCAGTGTCAAGTAACCTATAGTACCTTTCAAATTCTATGCCACTATGGTGGGCCATTAATGTCCTATTTTCATGAAAGTGGAAGATTTTTCCATAAATTTTACCATTTATAAATAAATCAAACAATAACTTGATGTAGGGCATTACCTTAGGTTTAGATACATTGTTATGCAGACCTACTATGTTGATTGCCAATAGGTCATTTAGGTACCTCCATGAAAATGTAGAGAGTTGGTCCTATAGAATGCAAAGGTTTGGCCTTATTGAATTATTCCCAAATAGGAGAGAAGTTATTGAATTTGTGTTTGAGGGAAACTTCATCAAAAACTATGTCAGTATATTATGTTGGTCCTAAAATTAAATACATAGTTGGAAGAGGTGAACTTTGATATGAGGAGGACATGGTTATGTGACTATGAAACTTTTGGTTTGTGAGGTTTTAAACTTGGGCTTGTAATTTGTTAATTTGATGTCAATATGACTATAATTGGCTCTATAAATTGCATATATTGCCTTTGGATTCACTAGATTCACCTAATTGAATGTAAAGTTATTCAATTCATGTGAATTAATGGTATAAATGGATTTGGATCCTTGTTTTTATTTGTATATTTGAATTTCACCTAACTCACATGATGGTGACACATTAAGCATGTTGAACTCATGAGATGGTGAAACTTTGATCACGTCAGGCTCACAGTATGGTTCCACTTTATAGGATTGCATTGAGTCACTTGCTTGGGAGATTTTATATAATGCCTTTAAGTGGGTCAGTCTTCAGGTGATTGGGATGATGACATTTATCATGATCTCACTTTCCCACTTACCTAATTATTTCATACATTAAGTTAAATCTATCAGTATCTAGGTAAATATGATGGAGACACTTGGCATAATCTTAGATATTCACTCACCTAATCAGATTGAAATATTTTTTGAGTGTTTAAATGTCATGGGTTCATGGTTGTATGCCACATTTCAATAAATATTGAAAAATGAATCCTTAAGATTAATGCATAGGTACCCTTGAAGGTATTACAAGGCCCATCAAATTATCACCTAATACTAATTTCAAACTGACCTTGAAGGGCCTTATAATACCTTCAAGGGTACACTTATGCATGTTTGAAATGTATCTCCTAGGAGATAACTTCAAACTATTGGGTTCATCACAAAGGTTCAAATAACATATAGGATCCTAAAATATAAGTTGCTAATCATTTTCCACAATTTTTCTCAAAACCCCCATTGATCAATATCATTTTGTATACTAATAAAATACATGGTTGAATGTTAATTTGATTAGATATTTTTCTCCATGTGTATATTTTGATGTTATGCGTGTTTGAAAGGTATATACTACGAGATATCTTCAAAGTGGTATGAAATGAGGATTGACGTATGTAGTATGTCATATTAAAAGTTATTATTTTTTTGGATTGACATAAACTATTTCATTAAAAAAATGAGTTATACATTACCTTTTTAACATTTTTAGTTTTTAACATATCTTTATGCTTATGTTATGGTATAAATAGAGTTTTATCTCCTACATATAGGTATAAATTCATCTGATTTTATAACTAGCTTAATTAACAACTATTCTAATGTCTTTTGTCAATGTCTAGGTTGAAAAATCATACATCAATGGATTTATAATGTGGAGACTATGTTTATCTCATAAATAATGGTAAGGTTGTTAGTGAAGGAAGAATAAACAAAGTTCTAGGTCCATATGCTAACTTTTTGGAATCCATAAATCTCACTTCCACATGCCATAATGATTAAATACCTATTGAATGTGCAAGTGTTAATGTGACTAAAGCTTTTGATCTGACTCTACTGCTTCCATTTCCTATAGCTTTTTTGGATAATTTAGGGGATTTGGTTGATATTTTTACCATATGGAACATAATAATGATGCATCACATCACATACAAGTTTTATATATAGAATGACATGGAAGAAAGACAAAATGATTTCACTTCAGTTCTGCATATATAACCATTACAACAAGAAAAACCTAGCTAGGATTGATTGGTTTAATATATTAATGATCCTACAACATTTTATAGTCTAAGAAATAATTTTATCAGGTAAAGGGTACATTTTTTGCACCAATGTGTCACTCTTGAAAATGATTAATTTTTTTCTTTTGGTTATGTTGAATTTGCAAAACCAGGGGATATTTTTGGTTGCATTTCTTTCAAAATTTTAAAAAAAATGAATTGGAATTTACATAAGGCACATTATAAAACATTGATAGAATTGAAGTACAAATGTAATTGAAACATGTATTGTCAGATGACCTTTCAACAAGATAGTGGACATTGAATGTAGAGCAATCAATTTACCAACCATGAAACCAAAGGAAAAAGAAATTTGAAATATTTGGGAAGTAACATATACTCAATTCATTCCTTTCACAAAGGCATCCAAAAAAATTAACACTTGCCTACAACTACTTGGGTAAAAAAGTAAATCAGACAAACACTTCACTTAGCCAAGTGAAGTTTGATGAAGACATAAATAGTGAGATTACAATAATGTATGTAGATAAATGTTTTACCAAAAAAATGTTTTCAGTTAGGGTTGTCATTTGAGATGCAAACTATGCAAGAATAAATTTATTTGATTCTACCATAATAAATAGGAAGCAACATATCTTGGATGCACTTTATACTAGTTTGTTTAATAAAAATAAAAATAAAACTACCATTGATTTTCAAGGTATAGAGATCTATTTTTAATATTGGCATAAAATATATGGATTGAAGAGAATTAAATTTTTGACATTCAAAATTGTCACAAAAATGGGGAATGAAATGCATTCTATTCAAGAAGGTTTTGAAAAAAGCCACAAAAGAAGAAAATAGTAGATAAATATTTATTGGATCAATTGGTTGATTAATGCAGATGTTTCTCCATGAAAAACATTCTAGGTAGATATAGGTGACTCATAATAAAATGTTTGACATCTTCCAACATATTTCACTCAATAATTTATGAGGTGCCACATTAATTCACAACTAAAAAATATGGAAAATGAGCCAATATCCTAGCTAAAATTCAATAACATGTGGATAATTAATTTTCATAATGTGACCATTGCTAATTATAATGACTTCACTCGATGTAAATCAAGCATCTTGTTGAATCAATAAAAACACTCTGGGTCCCTCTCTAGAGATCAGGAAGATCATATCGATAAAGAATTCATGATGCACTAAATTAGATACTTTCTACAAGACAAATGTATTACCCACATAAACAAATGTCAGAGTAATACCCCAAAAAATTCCTTAGTTTCATTCATGACAAAGTGAAACATCAAATAATATTTGTGCTAAGGATAGTGACAAAAAGAAAAGTAGTTACTGAAATAATAGTAGAGTTTTCAATGGAAGGGATTATAATACATGGACATGGTGCATGTAGATATGGACATTTTTTTTACCGTATGTTCTTAGAGGGTCTAACTTTACTATCATCTCATTAAATAAGTGCTTCAAGAATATGGAAAAAATAATTCCAGATACTTATGGATCTTTACTATATAAACTTAGATCTTTAAAATATCTATTGTATGATGCACTTTTGTCTAATAACTTCTATCCTAAATGCAATAAATACATAGAAGAAGCACAATCAATTAGTGCCTTCAAGAAACTTCTTTCTAAGCTATACCTTTAACTAGATAATTGTTTTATGGATAATAATAATAGATACTTCCTTCCATCCATAATTATAATTAAAAATGTCAAACCTTAAATGGAACTAATTTTACATTTACAAATTCATAAAATCATGTTTTTTTACAGGTTTATGTTGCAATATTTATCTCTCCTTATCTACAAAGGTGTTTTCCTCAATGCTGAGGTTATATTTCTCCTTGTAGCACATACTCATGAGGACATCAATGGCACATTTGGAAGCCTATCTAAATGTATAAAATGGAAAGATGTATGGAATATGGTAGAGATGATGGATAGTTATAAGATATGTAAAAATACCAAAAAATTCATGCCATATTTGATTGAGGAAGTAGTAGATTTCAAATACTAGGTTAATAGTTACCAACTAA
Source organism: Torreya grandis (assembly GCA_037957365.1). Classification (NCBI taxonomy): domain Eukaryota; kingdom Viridiplantae; phylum Streptophyta; class Pinopsida; order Cupressales; family Taxaceae; genus Torreya; species Torreya grandis. The sequence goes on from JARHVA010008224.1 coordinate 432,617, forward strand.
AGGGAATAAATGAAATAGTAGGCTTGATAAAACGTCAATACTTTTTTCTACGCATGGAGTAAGGTCATCACATTTTGCATTGTAAAAACTCTATAAAATATAGAAATTGGTCCCCCCTTCAATTTCATTATGGGGAACAAAAGAAAATGCTGAGCCAAATGTTCCAAAAGGTAATCCAATAAAAATATTTTTCAAAAACTTAAAAAATGGAGAAAAGTCACAAGATTTCACTATTGCAAAAGTCTTAGATAGAAGTAGAAAAAAGAGTGAAAAATAAGTTAAATATAACTTGATCAAGTATGTAAAAAAATTCAATGAATTTGGTTTGAATGGAAATAGTAATGGAATGATCTAGCATATTACTTCCAAAACATATATGAAATAATGAAAGAAGACATATTCCCTTATGAAGTTAAATGTACATGAGATTTTTGGCCTAGAACTCACCATGACATACCCCTATATAGAGATATGTAAAAAATGGTTCATGATAGGACCCTTTATTTTTGACTGGCATCTATAGATGCATATGTTTGTCTAAGAAGCAAAAAAATAAAAGTTTCGTTTGATCCAATTCAAGATGTGAAAAATAGAGATATGTTATTTGTCAGACCTGATGATTCTACATGAGTGAACTACACAATATGGGTTCTTAGAGTTGAAATAAATATTAATATTCTTAAAAAATGGAGATATATAATGAAGGGTCAAAATATCTTGGTTCATCCTAGTTCATGCAAGGAAAAAAGATGTATAAGAAGAATAAATTTATTTAGTCTATTTGGACAAGAAATGGAAGCTAAACCCAACTGACACAACTTTACCATCCATACTCATAGATCATATCATCTATGCTTGGAAAAAAAATAAAAATATGAGTGGTCATACATTTGTTCTCACTATTTTTTTAAAAGGCATTGTAACAAACTATTTGAATGTATCATCCCACTAGGCACTTTCAAAAATAGTGATAAAGGATTGGGAACTATTATTTTATTTCGTGATATTGGCAAATTTGGAATGGTGTTTTTCTAAATTTGGAATGAGAAATATGATTTTTTCTCTAAATTTAGTCAATTTTTGGGGAATGTATAATGTTTTATTATTTTATTTATTTATATTTATTTATAGTGGCACTTAGCATTTATATTGTATATGTTTTAAAATGAAAATTTAGTATTTTGGTAACTATGCATTTATTTAATGGCATTTGACTGTTTGAATATCCACTTCACTTTTTTAGGTTTTAAAAATGGTCTTCATATTTTGTTTATTCCAAATAACAAGATAGCATTTCATGAATCACAAAAACTATAGCTCTAAGAATCTAAATAGAACCACTAGTATTTGGTGAGGTACTAAAGTAAACCACTAAGAGGCTAGGAAGCTCAAGGGTTCTATGGGCTACATGAGGTCTATAGTGGCTATCTGGTTTGCCAACTTATATGAGGCTATAGATAGACTTGTAAACTAGGTTGGGGCTAGTTAAAATGAGTGCACAAAATATGCAAGAACCTCTAGTGGATCTAACCATAGTAAAGAAAGTGGATGTAACTATAATATGGTTTATATAAATAATATGAAAGCAACAATACTGAATGAAATGAAATAACCAATGAAATGTAAATCTAGTAACTAAGGCACTTCGAGGCCAACTCAAAGACATTTTGAGCAAAAAAGATGTCTTTAAGCAAGGTTTCAAGAGTATTCCTATTATATATTTGAGATACATTTGTAAAGCAATACTATTTTTTTGTATTAATGTAATATTTCTAGTTTGAACAAGAGAGTGAAAGATAGAGGGTTTGAGCAAGTTCTCTAGTGTGTCTTGAGCATGTATATTTCTATTATGTAATGAGGAAAGCTTCCAAAGAGACCAAAAAAATTTAATAAAGGAATATTTAAATAAATTAAAGTAATCTTTAATCATGCACCAATGTAAGAAACTTTAGAAACTACTCTAAGCAATGCACAAAACAACTATTTGGATTAAAAAATTCAAACCATAGAATATATACTACTGTAAATAAATAAATTATTTTATTTTATAAAGAAAAGTGCCTTCATATCAAACTCAAAGGAATGTGTATACTTTATACCAACTAATTACCCAAGCTAGGAGGTAAGAGAAGAAGAAGATCATGCTGTGTATAGGCTGAGTCTAGACTAGGGGCCAAAATCTATGGAAGAGATGAAGGAGAAGCTAGCAATATATGAGAGATAATGTAAGGAGCACCAATGACAGGTGTAATGGAGTCTTAAAGAGGCAAGGAGTAGTCCACAAGATTCATGAACACTATCAATATCAAAGAGAATCACCAATAGAAGCAATAATAGAGTAGGGTATCCCTTTTCATAAAGAAAGCAATTATGTTGAGCAAGAATCAAGAGAGATTAAAGGAGGTAGCCAAACTTTCAATATGAATGATCAAATGGAGATGATCAAAGTAGATATGTAGCAAAAGTGGATTCAAAGTGAATAAAGGGTGAGAATGAATGAGGAAAAACACCTATATCCAACCTTAATCCATCAATAAGTAAAAAAAACTAGCCATTAATGACTATTTTGGACCAAACTAGGCAATTTTCATGTGTTTTACCTAGTCTGTGGATTTTATGAAGGAAACATGTAGTCTAGGCCATAGGCTTTCTCCCTAAGCCACAATTTAGGTCAAATAACATCCTAGGCAAGTCAAAAGGTTCCTAAAAGGACCCCAAATGGTCCCTAGAAAGCCCGTCTAGTGTGATAAAGTGTTGATATGGTTAGAGGATGGGACTAATGTGCATGAGAGGTCTAAGAAAGTGGCTTATGAATCTAAGTGGGATAACTAGGGTTAGTAGTCTACACATGAGTTGATGTGTAATTATAGACCAAATTTGACTTTTAGGTCAAATTGGGACCCCTATAGGTACAAAATTGAATTTTAAGTATTTTAGGTGTCTAATACATATGTCACAAGGTGTTTTATAAGTCAATTAATGTCATTTAATGTTATACTAGCCTTGGTCCTTAGTCATTTAAGTCATTTTGAGGTAAAAAGGGGCATTTAATGATTTTTAAGGATTATTTGAAAAGTGTGAAGGTTCCAAAATGTTATGTCATGTGACATGTGTACTCACATGTCTTAATCAACTATTGGTAACTAAAAGTGGCATGTGCTCTGGAAGAAAGAGCAATTTTCCTAGGGAAAAAAGTGATTTTGGAACTTGTATGGCCCATGGGGAAGTGTGCCATATGGGAAATGATCATTTAATGTATTTACAGATTCCTCAAGATTATTTTTATTTTTTAAATTCTCTATAAGTGCCATTTTAGGCCCAAAACTATTATACTCCTTTTTCACCCTTCTTGACAAGTACAAATAGTCTTTAGGTTTGTACTTGGTATGATTAGTAGAGGATGTTTTAGATCAAACACCTTGATGAGGTGAAATTAAATAGATACATTCATTTACATATCAAGAGTTTGAATAATGGTGGCCTATACTTTATGAACCATCCTCATGATGTTTATTGTTCTTTTTTTATTGTTGTTTCATGCACCCTACAGCTTTTGCTCCATTTTTGGAAATTTCATAAAAAAAAATTTCTTAGGTTGGTTCCAAATTATGTCAACCGCCTAAAATTGTTCCCATTCTTAGTTTCATGTTTCAAGTTGTTTGGATAGGCGAAGTAAATCAAATTTGTAAGAAGACACACCTTTTTGAGTTGCAAGTAGTTTTCACCATTTTCAAGAACTTCATGCTTGTTCATGGTTTTAGAGGGTTATGATAGGACATTTAAAATGTTTAAAATGTGATATTATGATTACGTTTACTTTTAAATTTCATTTTCCAAATAATATACATGAGAATGCAATCTTAGAACACCATATAATCAATCTGCTATATGACTGTCATACCAGTCAACCAGGTGCTTGAAAAGGAAAAAAATGTTGAAATGAGGTTATTTTGGTTTTTTTCAAATCCTCAAAATTTTAATGGAATTAATTTCAAAATTTTAAGAAATTACATGATCCTTGAAAGTGAGACTCAATATCCACTACCTAAGTACACAGTCTACCTGCTACAATTCAATATTCAACTATAGGAGTGTTGGAGGATGATGTCATGACATGATGAGAGCCTTTATATTGGAATAAAGTTCTTAGAGTTGTGAGGAATGAATTTTATGTTTTTTTTTATGGATATATAATTTATGAGATGTCTAAATCAATGTATAATGCCCATATTGTGCCCATTTAATATATATACTAAAAATCAACACCTATAGGTGGTCTTGATAGAAATTTAAAAGGTCATTATGGAGGATTAAAGCATAAGATGAAACCATATTTAAGGTCCTAAAATGAGGTGAGATCATGATTGAACCTTTTAAATGGCTAGATTGGCAAATAATGTTGAGAACCACCTTACCAAGATCAAATAATAGTGTTCATGGCTCTTTTCCCTGAAAGTGTAAAATAGAGAACCTGAGGGTTTTGATGATATATCACAACATGGTTGAAATAAACTTTAAAGAATAATAATATAATTTTTTGTATCCTTATCATAGGATAATATCCTTGCAAAGTTTAAAAGATAGAGGGTTAGTGGAAGATGGTCATTTGGGGCCACAATGTTGCCTACAAAACACTAATTTCCTTCAATATTATCTATAGTCCTGAGTCCAAAAAGGACCTTTCTCTGCCAAAATTACAACTATACCTTATCACTTTTATGAGTGTTTAAAAATGGTTTAAAATATAAATTATGACCTATGGATCATCATAATTAAATGTTATATTTTGTTGGGTGTTCCATTGGAACCTATAGGATCCATGTTCTTCACAAACATGCACCTACAGGTTGGCTATAGGGTCACCATAGAGGGTAAGCTGAAAAACTTTGGAAATGGAATTATTTATAAGAATGAGAGGTAAGTGAAGATAAAAAAAAGGTATAATGATATTAAAGGAGGTTGTGTATACTTTATTTCAATATTGAATCATGCACTATAGTTAGAAACCCTATTTTGTAAGAAACACATTCAACTATGACTTTAGGGTGAGAGTGAGATGAGAAAAGGTTCAAAGTGATGATCCAAACTTGAAAAAGTGAAAAATGAATTAAAAAATGTATCATTTGACTCCATGAAAACTTCAATAATGGTTTTTAACATTTTTTTCAAGCTTAATTCTTCCTAAACAACCTATAGGCATGGTGTCAAGGAGTAAGACACAATCAAGGTAATATACTCAATCACCTAGGCAAGAGTGTAAAGAGAAAGTGGAAGATTAGAGATGAGACAAGAGAGTTAAAAAAGTTTAAAATGATATTTTAGGAATATATGAAGATATTGAGGCACTATATCCAAAGTTAAATCATTCTGGATACCTACAGGCATCACCCCAAAGCAAAAAAGTATAGTTAGGTAAGGACACATAGTCTTGATCAATCAAGGGGATAAAGGAGAATATATAAGGATGGATTGATGAATTAAATATGAGAGAACCTCCATAAATATCATGAAAATATCCATAGTATTTGATATTAATAATTAATATAAGAGAGTGATATCCAAGGTAGCAATACATAGTCCAAAGCACAAACCCTACACACAGTGTTTTGATACAATATGTTTTGGGTTTTAGGATTGTTAGAGGGCCAAATGACCTATTAGAGGTATAAAATTTTGTGTAAATGGTATTGATATATTTGAAAATCCTTTGAAATATAAACCTTTATCTGAGGAAATAGAGGAGTACCCTCTATTTTATCTTAGATAGAGGGCACTCACCTTAGGTGCAAACCCTGGTAGTTTTAGGAAATGGATACAAAGGAACTCTTCACGAGATGGTTTAAATTTTTAATAAGGTTATATAAGTTTTAATACAGCTATAAAAACATGGAAAATCAAGAAAATAAGGATTTTTTTCAAAAATAAGGTCTAAACCCTTAGGATTTACAGTCAAGCACCATATGCATGGTTATACCTATAGTCTGAAGGGTCACTTTGAATTGTATCATGAGATGAGTATTATAATGGTTCAATTAATTTTTGTAGAGACAATATATAATTTTTTAATCTATTGTAATGAAAATAAGCTTAGTTTAATGGCCTAGACCACATGGGTTATAGTCAAGCCTACTAAACAAGGTTCTAAGCCAATGTCAAATGGAAAGTCAAACTTATTTTTAACCTTAAGTGAGCAATAAAATGGATTTTATCATGTTACTATGGTAACATAATATGTTTAAAATCCATTTTAATGTAGAGGAAACACAAATAGGTCTTTTTTTGTCTAAAAGCAACATCAGGGTTGTGGAAAAAGGAGAAAAGATCTAGATAAGTCAAGTTTAGATGCTCATATATTTCATGACACTATGCATGGATGCCAAAGGATATTATAGGATTTATAAAAGCTCTTAAAATTTTATTTTTATGAGTTATTTTGATTTTCCAACATTAGGTATTTATTAACAATGCTTAAGAATGAAAATAGGCTTAAAACCCTTGCAAACCCTCAGTTAAAACTAGTTTAGAAAAATGGAGTTGGAAAGATGATATAATGGAAAAATTTTATCATGAAAGTTATTAGACATTTTATGGGACTCTCTTAGGCTCATCCTCACCCTCTTGAGTTGTACATAATTCTATGAACATGGTATAAAATAGGGTACTTTGGACTATTTTGTGTGTTTTGTAGCCTATACGAGGTTTCAAAAGATGAAATAAAGTTTAGGAGTAATATATAGACTTGATAAAAATACCTATGGTAATTTAATTCCAATAAAAAACTCATAAGTTTCAAAACTAGAGCTATCATCTTAGCTAGTCAAAATTGACATAGTGAATATAGGTGAGAAGTGTGAAAACCTCATGTGGATGTCATTTTAAGGTGTACCTAAGAATTATAAGGAAATTGAGGGTCTTTAAAAGTTTCATAAACTACATAAAATTTATTTTCATGTAAAATTGATGCTAATTTTGAGTCCAATCATGTAGGGTGCATGAAGAATTTTTTGGACTGCATATGATGATGGATCATTCCCAGATGATTCTAGATGACCAAGCCTACAACCAATGCATGGAGAGGCATGATTAAAATCCTTACCTATTATTAAAATAATTATACCTATCCTTAATAAATTTTTAGATGTTAAATAGGTCCAAATCATGAAGGTAATTTTCTAATCCAGCAGTAGAAGTTTCATGCCACTTTTCATGAGTTTTATGACTTGTATGGCCACTTGGAATTTATAAAATTACATGGTTCATCCCATATAATATTTTCATGAAAAATTACCTATTTTTCTCATATTACCAAGTATCCTTGTGACCCTTGGACTTTTGTCTTCTCCTCTCTCTCTCTCTCATGTTCTATAAGACCTAGCCATTTTGGCCATTATAACTTATGCTCCACCTAAGTATGGTGAAACCTTGCTCATTTTCATACCATTTGATCACTAATAGTATTTATTTTTTACCTCTTCATGAATATTCATAGTGTTTTATACTTGAATGTTAGATCTTACTTAGTGAAGACTAGGTATTCTTTAGCATGTTGTCTCATTCTTTCATCTTATTTGCAGTTGGAAAGCTTATTCTTGTAGGGCATGTGAAGTGTTCTAGGAAATTTTAAAAATTAAGTGAGTTATTATATTCAATATTTACATTAAATTCCTATAATTATAATATCACACATATCCATAATTAGTTTTGGGACATTCAAATAGGTCCAAATCATGAAGGTAGTTTTTAAAGCCAGAAGGAGGAGTTTCGTGCCACTTTTCATGAGTTTTATGACTTGTAGGGATACTTGGAGTTACTAACCTTACATGGTTTGTAAAATATACTATTTTCATGTACAATTAACTAATTTATTAGATTACCAAGTGTCCTTGTGACCCTTGGACTTCTCTATTCTCCTCTCTCTCTCTCAAGTTCTATAAGACCTAGTCATTTTGGCCATTGTAACTTATGTTCCACCTGAGTATGGTAAAGCCCTACTCATTTTCATAAAATTTTATCAATAATAATAATTATTTTTTACCTCTTCATTATTTTTAATAGTGTTTTCTACTTGAATGTTGGATCTTGCTTAGTGAAGACTATATTCGTTAGTATGTTGTCTCATTCTTTCATCCTATTTATGGTTGGAAAGCTTCTTCTTATAGGGCATGTGAAGTTTTTTAGGAAAATTCAAGGATCAAGTGGTTATTATATTATTTAGTGATATTCAAGGCCCTTTTTTAGTCCTCCTATCTTTGTAGATTCATCCATAACCTCATAATGTAACATTGATGTGAGAAAATGTAGATTGAAGGAGTGTATGTTTGGTTAGTCTCTTGGTTTCATGTGTAATATGATGATAGTTAGAATTCATCATATTATTTGGTGTATCACCTCCCTTAGAATAGTTTTTTTTAGTTATCTCTCTCCTTTTCCCCCATAAAGTATAGGTGTAGTTGCAATCCAAAGTGGTACATCAAAAGAGCTAACCCTATCTAGGGATTCACCTCATCCTTAGGATACCCTCAAGCCTATAGGTTTTTACATTATTACACTTGGATGAGGAGAGATTATACATATATCAAAGGGTGAAAATTCAAGTGAAAATAGTTTTTGGCATGCCCAGTGGGACTCTTGGTCTAAGAAGTTAAAATATTTTTGGTGTTATCTTTGATCAATTAGCCTTTAGAGGCATTTATCTAAGCATTAGTGGTGACTCTAAAGTTACATAATCTGGTCAAGTATCCCAAATATTCCTTTTAAATATTGTTTATGATCATTCCTCTTGTTGTTTCTTCCTAATGAAGTTTCATGACTGACCTTGGTGTTGAATTCTATTTTACATAAGTTGGTGAGACATTTCAATCTTGTGCCATTCCCTATCAACAATAGAAATTTTTTAATCAGCCCATTCATGAAGTGTATCAACCCATTCATGAAGTATATATGTCCTACTATTAGTATTCTCTATATCTTGCTCCTAGTCAACCTAGTCATTTGTCAAGTCAATCCATTTCCACCTTTAAAGAAACTCTTTTGGGCTATGAGAGGTATATGTTAGATCCTGACACATAAAGGGGATATGGTCAATAGGCTCCTAGTTATCTTTTACATAAGGTGAGATATGTATTGGATCTAGCTAAAATAGAATGGTCACCTATTGAAAGAGCCAATTGGTAAATGCTCATAAGTAAGATGCTAGATGTGAGTGGCCTAGTTTCATACATAGAGGATAGGCTAATAATTCATGAAATTCAGCCTTACCAAACCTATCATCCATAATTTCCACTTCCACAAGGTTTATATCATTACTATTTGACCCATACTCGTTATCCCAATCAAGCTTATCAAAGTCACCCTTTTCCCAATCAGTTGGAGGAGATAGATGAAAAGATAAACCTTGTTTTTGAAGCTAATCTTGATAGGTAGATTGAGTTAGCTAATATACATATGTATCAACCCATGTTATTAGAAAAGGAAGTGTATTTAAAAACCTCATTTACCTCTCACATTACATCCCCATCTGAATGAGTGACCCCTAGATATGATATTACAAGTTGGAGACAAGGTGGAGAATCCAAACCTAAGGATATTCCAAGTTCATTGAACGCTTCACCCACTCCTAAAATTATATCAATACCTCAATAAATGATTCTTAATGCTAAAATTATAAGTTGGAATAAGATAGTACAGTCATAGTGAAATAAAGAGGAGAAAAGTCTTGGTAAGGAGTATGAAGTTGAGAATGAAGTTGATCCTTTGTAAGTCCCTCCTAAACTTCCTCAAGAGACCTATTATTCTCCATATCAACCCTCTTGTACTCCTCATCCTCAAGATGATGCCTATAAAATTCAAGAGATATTTTTTCAAGAGAATCTAGCCAGACAAATTTTAGAGTTAGAGTCAAAGATGAGATTGCTAAGTCAAGGTGTGATGGAAGGTTTAGACCTAAAAGAAGATCTTATGCCTAAACACACCCCATCTATCCCCCTCAAGAGAATGCTCAAGCATAATAATATTAAAATAAAGTAATTGTCTAATGGAATGAAGAAAACCAATCCGTTTTAGCCCAATTTATACCTTCCCTTCCTCAATATCTTCTAAAAGAATACCCTACATTTCATTCCAAATCTAATTTTGAGTTGTATGTGCCAACTCCACCAATTAGGTCATTTTATCCTCATCCCATTACCATTTTCCCTGATGGACCTATGGTATGGGAACCTAAAGAGGATTATTTATTTGATAAAAACATATAATTATTTCTTGAAGGAAGCGTAACTCCTTGGAAGCCTCATTGGACTAAGTCACATGACTTAAAAATGCCTAGTCTTGGAATCACAAAGAAGGAGATAGAAATGGAGGATTTTTAAGCCCTTGAGAACCAAAGTCATATTTTATAAGTTGAGATGAAAATTAATATCCATCAAGGGATCCTAAATGATGAAGAAGAGCTAACTTCTTATGTGGAGATTTATGATTGGGTTGAAGAGGAAACATTCATTGGTTCTTCCATTACTATGCAAGAAATCATGGATGGGAAAGAATAAGTTCCTAACTAGCTTTGGGATTATTTGTTTTCAATCATTGGAGTAGTTTATAATACTATTCAAGGAGGATATGAGATAATCACAAATGTAGAAGGTAGCCTTAGCACTCAAGTAAGTATGCAAAGGAAAAGCAACCTTTCAAATCTTTCCTTTCAAGAAGCGCACACATTTGATGATGATATGTTTGAAGTGATCAAGATGGGATATCATCCTCTCAACTATTTGGGAGAAAAACATCAGCTCTTAAATGATTGAAAAAGTTCTTATTAGCCTCAATCTTTTAAAGAACAAAAAATCACTCCACTTGAAGCTATGCCTACCAAGAAGATACAAGTTGATCATGAAATGAAGAGTGGGAATCAATATGAGGTATGTGCACTAATTAAAGAGGAATTATTTTACATTAGAGACCTATTCAAGGATGATCTACTTGAGGATAGATCAAGTGAAGTGCCAAGGAATAAGTCTAATCTACAAAGCATCTAATATAAGGAAAAACATGCTTTGTACTATGATTCATCCCATTATGAAGATAATTCAAGAAGTTTTCCTTTTTATCATAGAAATTAGGCATGCTTAGTTTTTATTTGTGAATACTAGTTCTTTTCACTAATTCCCCTAAGTGCCTTGAGCACATGTGTGTGTGTGTGTGTGTGTGTGTGTGTGTGTTTCTTGTAAGTTTGTTGTCTTGTTTTATGTATGTCCTTGATTTGTGTGGTTGAGGTAATCAAGTGGTATTATCTTGATCAAATACTATGGTAAAAGTTAATTTTTTTCTTAAGCTTCATTTGATTCCCTAATCCCAATGAACTGATAAGGCTACTATTCTAGTTAGTATAGCAGGAATACTACCCCTATGAGTCACCAGTTTGTTGACCAAATTTGACTTTTATGTCAAATTGGGACCCATATAAGTAAAATAATTGAATTATAAGTGTTTTAAGGGTCCAATACATATGTCACAAGGTGTTTTATAGGTCAATTAATGTCATTTAATGTTATACTATCCTTGGTCCTTAATCATTTTAGTCCTTTTAGTCATTTTGAGTAATTTTGAGGTCAAAAAGGCAAATTTAATGATTTTTAGGGATTACATGGGAAGGGTGAAGATTCCAAAAGGTTATTTAATATTAAATGTGTCCTCACATGTATTAATCAACTTTTGGTAACTAAAGTGGTAGGTGATTTAGAAGAAATAGTAATTTTCTTGGGAAGAAGGTGAGTTTGGCACCTGTATGTCCCATGGGGAAGCGTGCCACATGGGAGATGATAATAGAATGTATCTTAATATTCCTCAATCTTAGTTACACATTTTAAATGATTTGTATGTCCCATTTTAGGCCCAAAACCATTCTACTCCTTTTTCACCCTTCTTAGCAAGCAAAAGCAGTCTTCAGATTTGTACTTGGTATGGCTAGGAGAGGAGTTTTTAGATAAAATTCCTCGGGGAGGTGAAATTGAAATAAGATAAATTAATTTATGTATTATGATTTTGAATAATGGTGGCCTGTGATTTATGAACCATCCTCATGAATTTGATCATGCTTTTATGCTTTTTGTTTCATGTACCCTATAGGTTTTGCTCTATTTTTAGAAATTTTGTAAAAAATAGTTACTTAAGTTGTTTTCAGATTATGTTTACATCCTAAAATTATTAACCTAATTATTTTCATGTTTCAAGTTTTTTGGATAGGTTAAGTACATAAAAGTTTCAAGAAGATACACCTTTTTGAATTACAAGTAGTTTTCACCATTTAAAAGAACTTCATGCTTGTTCATGGTTTTATAGGTTCGTTATAGGAAATTTAACATGTTTTAAATGTGATAGTTTTATTACATTTACCTTTAAATTTCATTCTCTAAGTAATCTCCATGAGAATGCAGTCTTAGAACACCATACAATCAATATGCTATATGATTGGCATACCAGTCAGCTAGGTGCTTGAAAAAGAAAATCATTTTGAAATGAGGATATTTTCATTTGTTTTAAATCCTCACATATTTGATGTAATTAATTATAACATTTTAATAAGGTACATGATACTTTAAAGTGAGACTCAATCTCCACTACCTAAGCACAAAGTCTGCCTACTACAATTCAATATTCACCTATAGGAGTCTTGGAGGATGACATCATGACATGATGAGAGAATTTATAGTGGTATAAATATATTTTAGGTTTGAGTAATGTATTTTAAGTTTTTTTATTGATATGAAATTCATGATAGGTCTAAATCAATGCATATTGTCCATATATTGCCCATTGCCTATATATATTGAAAATCAACTCCTACAAGTGGTATTGACTGAAAGTTAAAAAGTCATTATGTAGAATTGAAGCATAAGATGAAACCATATTTGAGGTAATAACATGATTTTATATCATTAATGACCCTTTTATAAGGATATATGTGAAAATAGGGTTGAGAACCAACTTATCAAGATCAAATAATAGCGTTTAGGGCTCTTTTCCTTGAAAGTGTAAAACAGAGAACCTAAGGGTTTTTATGATATCTCAAAACATAGTTGAGATTAATTTTCAGGAATAATAATTTTTTTTTGTATCAATATAATAGGAAAAGACCCTTTCAAAGTTTTAAAGATAGAGGGTTAGTGGAAGATGGTCATTTGGGACCTCAAAGTTGCCTACAAAACAGTAATTTCCTTCAATATTATCTACAACCTTGAGTCCAAAAAGAACCTTTCTCCACCCAAATTTTAACTATACCTTGAAAATTATATGATTTTTTCTAAATGTTTTAAAATATAAATTATGACCTAGGTGTCAAGGAGTAGGACAAAGTTAGGGTAATATACTCAGTCACCTAGGCAAGAGTGTAAAGATCATGTGGAAGATAAGATATAAGGAAATTGAGTTTTAAAAAGTTAAAAATCATCCTTAAATACTATAGGAATATATTGAGTCATTTTATCCAAATTAAAATCATTCTAGACACCTATAAGCATCACCCCAAAGCAAAAAATTGCAGTTGGGTAAGGACACACAATATTTATCAGTCAAGGGGATAAAGGAGAATATAAAAAGATGGATTGATGAATTTAATATTATATAACCTCCATAAATATCATGAAAATATTCATATTATTTTAAATAATGATTTAAGATAAGAGATAGATCTCCAAGGTAACAATACACAATCTAAAGCACAAACCCTGCACACATTATTTTTATACAATCTATTTTGGGTTTTAGGAAGGTTGGAGGTCAAAATAGCCTAGTATAGGTATGAAATTTTGTGTATGTGGTAATAATTTTTTTAAAAATCCTTTGAAATATCCACCTTTATCTTAGGAAATAGGGGAGTGTGCTCTATTTTATCTCAGATAGAGGGCACTCCCCTTAGGTGCAAACCCTAGTAGTTTTAAGAAATAGATAAAAAGGGAATATTTAGGATATGTTTTAATTTTTATATAAGGTTTAGGAAGATATAATACACCTATAAAAACATGTTAAATCAAGAAAATAAGGAGGATTTTTAATAGGAAGGTCTAAACCCTTAGGAGTTATAGTCAAGCACAATAGGCATGGTTATGTCTATAGTCCAAATAAAGGGTCACTTCCAATTTTATCAAAAGATGAGTATTATAATGGATTGTGTCATGTTTTTAGAGCCATTATAGAAGCTTTTAATCTAGTGGAATTCAAATAAGCTTACTTGAATGGCTTTAACCACATGGGTTACAGTTAGGTCTACTAAACAAGGTTCTAGGCCAAAGCCAAATGGAGAGTCAAACTTATTTATAGCCTTAATTTATCACTAAAATGGATTTAAAATTTTTCCTAGGGTAACATCAGATGTTTACAAGAAATTAGAATCTAGAGGAAACACACTTACTTAGGTCCAAAACCAACATCAAGCCTATAGAAAAGGACAAAAGAGCTAGATAAGTCAAGTTAGATGCTCATATATTTCATGATACTATTCATGGATGCCAAATGAGTTTATAGGAGTTATTATAGGTCTTATAATTTGATTTTGTTAAATTATTTTGAGTTTATAACTTCAAGTTTTTATGAACAATGCTTAAGAGTGAAAACAAGCCTAAAACCCTTGTAAACCCTCAGTTAAGACCAATTTGGGAAAATGGAGTTGGAAAGATGATATAATGGAATATTTTGATCATGAAAGTTATTTTAAATTATAGGGTACTATATCAATATTCTCCTCACCCTCTTGAGCTATACATAATTATACTGACATGGTACAAAACAAGGTACTTTTTACTATTTTGTATGTTTTATAGGCTACAAGAGGTTTAAAAATATGAAATCAAGTTTGGGAATAATATATAGACTTTTTATAACTACCTATGGTCATTTAATTCCATGAGAAAAATCTTAGGTGTCCAAACTAGATCTCTCATCTTATCTAGTCAAAACTGGCATAGTGAATATAAGGGTGAGAAGTGTGAGAACCTCAAGTGGATGTCCTTTTAAGGTGTACTTGAGAAGTATAAGGTAATTGAGAGTATTTAAAAGTTTCATCCACTTTGTTTGATGTATTTTAATGGAAAATACATTCTAATTTTGAGGCTAATTATGTAGGGTGCATGAAGGAAGAGGTTTTTTGGAATGTAGATGATGATGGCTCATTCCCAGATGATTTTAGATGACTAGGCCTATAACCAATGAATGGAGAGGAATGAATAAATCCTTACCTATCATTCCAATATCATACCTATCCATAATTAGTTTTGGTACATTAAAATATGTCCAAATCATGAAGGTAGTTTTCTAATATAGAATGAGGAGTTTCATGCCACTTTTCATGAGTTTTATGACTTGTATGGATACTTGGACTTACTAACCTTACATGGTTTGTCAAAAATACTTTTTTCATATACAAGTAATTGATTTATTAGATTACCAAGTGTCCTTGTAACCATTGTAATTCTCTCTTCTCCTCTCTCTCTCTCAAGTTCTATAAAACCTAGTCATTTTGGCCATTGTAACTTATGTTCCACTTGAGTATGGTGAAGCCATAATCATTTGCATAAAATTTGATCAATAATAATTATTATTTTTTACCTCTTCATGATTTTTCATAGTGTTTTATACTTAAATTTTGGATCTTGCTTAGTGAAGACTATATTCTTTAGTATGTTGTCTCATTCTTTCATCATATTTACAGTTGGAAAGCTTCTTCTTACAGGGCATGTGAAGTGTTATAGGAAATGTCAAGGATCAAGTGAGTTAGTCTATTATTTAGTGTTATTCAAGGCCTCTTGTTTAGTCCTCCTAGCTTTGTAGATTCATCCATAACCTCATAATATAACATTGATGTGAGAAGATGCATATTGAAGGAGTATATGTTTGGTTAGTCTCTTGGTTTCATGTGTAACATGTTGCTAGTTGGAAGTCATCATATTATTTGGAGTATCACCTCCATTAGAATATTTTTATTTCATTTATCTCTCTCCCTTTTACCCCTAATGTTTATCTATAGTTTAAATACAAAGTGGTATATCAAGGGAGCTATCTTTATCTATAAATTAACCTCATATTTAGGCTACCCACAAGCCTAGAGGTGTTTCCATTATGCCACTTGGATGAGGAGAGATTAGAAATATCCTCAAAGGGTGTAAATCCAAGTGACAATTGTAATCATAAGGAGGTATAGGGTCATAGTAAGTGTGATTAAATATTCCCCAAGGTATGACCAGTTGATGTTTGAATGAACAAAGAGTGTTGTGAAGTAGCTAAAAGCCGCACCAAAGCAAAGGAAAGTAAGTACTAAAAGATAATATAAAACATTACCTACACTTAATAGATAAGGATGGTGGTGGAAGAACATCAATGAAATGATACATAGGTAGAATTGAAAATATTATAGAATCAAAAATCCCTCTCTATCTCTCACTCTAGCTCTTTCAAATAAGGAACACAATTGATATCAAATCAAATCATACTATACATAATGACATTTACTAAATCATCAACCTTATTGTTATCCTTGAGATGAATATGGGTGAATTGGACATCCTTAAAGAAGGAGAAAAAATAATTCACCACCTAAAAGAGGGGGATAAACTCAAAGCTAAGGATAGCCTAAATACTGATAATCTGAGACATGGCTAAGAGTGAATTAGAGAAAAATTATACATTACACATGCATAACTCATGGGCATCGATTAAGGTGTCAATGATTGCATGATACTCAGTGGCATTATTCATCTCAGTGATCAATAAATGACTAGATATAAAAAAATTATGGAGCCATAGATCATTAATAACCTAAGCTATATCAATAAGTCTTAGGTTTCCCTAATTTCCATCATCTATGTGAAACACCACTGAGAGGTGCACTATGATGGGGGTTGAGGACACATGACTGTTAACTATAGAAAGGTTATCTCCATGTAGATCAAAGTAAGTGAGTTGCACAAGGGAGTCAAGAAATGAATCTAAACCATAACCAAAGTGGTTGACCAACACCAATCACAAGATTAGCTAACCAAGGAAAGTGGGGGGAAGTTTAGAGAAGATGAAGACCAATCGACAAGACTGGAGCAAGTCTCAAACCATCATAACTGGATAACACTATCAACCTATAACCATGTTTAAAAAAGAGAGATGGGGCTATAATAGATTAACTACATGAAAGAAGAGAAATGACTAACTAAAAGAAGTATAGAAAGTAACTTATATCCTTGGGTGCCCAAAAAATGGGGTATAGGCTTGAGAGGTTAGTAGGGACCTAAAAGTGGTCTCGAGGACCAAATCAAAGCCAAATTAGGACCAAGGGAGCCTAGAATTAAAAACTAAAGGTCATCAATGCATTTATAATGTGCCAAAAATCCTAAGATGGATGTCTCATAGTCTAAAATGCAAAATAAGTAAAAATCCCAAGCTTAAAAGAGGGAAAATAAGAGAAAAGAGGTCATTTTCACTCTTGTTTTCACTCTAAGAGAGCCAAAAGAGATCCAAAAAGTATCCCAAAGACCAAACAAAGTGAACAAGGACATGGGGGTACATCAAAGATGCATAGGATGGTTCAGGTTAGTCCATTGAACATTTTTTTCAAATTTATGCAAAATTTTGGGGTTAGGGAGGGCTTAGAGATGTTTTCACTCATTTTGAATGATTCAAACAGTGAATTAGATGAAATAAGAGTTAAAAATTATGGGTATCAAAGACAGATGAAATGGGGCCAATGGGAACTCATTTCATGGTCCATGGAGGGAGAACTGAGGAGCCCTAGGGCTCCCTAGGATCCCCAAGAATAGGCCATGACTTGCCCCATTACTAGGTCATGGATTTACCCAAAAAACCATGGCCTAGGGAAGTGAGGCCCCAAACCAAGCCTTGAGGAACATAAAATAGCCTGGGAACTCCCAAAAGGGGATGAAATTAGAGAGAGAAGGGTAAAACAAATAGAAATAGATAAAACATATCTTTTTAATCCATTTTACCTATTTCATGATTAGTATTCTAACTTAGTTTCATGTTTCTCACTTGGGTAGACATGCAAAGGAGTGAGCATACTAGAGGAGGGAGAGCCTTCTTAGGTGAGAGAGGAAAATGCCTAGATGGATAAGATGTGTAAGGTGTCCAAACAAGAGAGAGTCCCATCATGGCTAGCTAAGGAGGTGGATGCTCTGCCTATAAAGGATCATGTATGCCTATGGAGTGTAATAATTTGGAGGCTTGTACATGTGCCTTCACTATGTTATTCCAAAAACCTAGTTAATGCATTAGACACCACATGGGTACTAGAGAGACACATGTTCTAGCTAGGGCATGAGCTAGAGGCTATCTTGAGCATAGAGGATGTCTACTAACACTATAGGTTGAAGCCTACAAACATAGAGATAAACCTACTAGAAGTATATGATGCATCAATATTAGAGGTTTACTTTGTGGGACCCTACTCTCAATATAATAGCCATGAGTTTTAGATCACACAAAAGTTACCGGGGGTTCCACCACTCAAGGTAGTGATAGCAAGTACTTTGGTTAAGAGGCTCTATGCTGGCTAGAGTATAGGATTACTACCAATCTCATGGATATGATTTGTCCAATGCATAGATAAGGGATAGAGACATGCGTAGGGTTAGCACATCCTAAGTGAATTATACTAGTAGTTGGATTATATCCAATGCATAAGTATAGGTAGATTGATGTAACCTAGTCTACTCATTGATTGGGTTTATGAGAGGCTCCCACTAATAAGGATGAGGGTGCCATATGGTAGTGAAGCATACTTGACACTAGAGATAGGCATGACATGGGATATATAGTTCACAAATAGGGCTAGGCTGATATGAACCACCCTAGATCTAGATGTAGTAGTGAGCTATATTCATGATTTATATGGGTCTATGGTATGACTAGAATATGTAGTAATAGAGACCTATGTGGACATAGAGGAGATTTAAGGTCCATAAGGGTTGTACCTTCATACCAAGAGGTAAGATCTAGTGGTGAGAGAGAGATGTGCTCAACTTAGGATAGCTAGAGTTAAGCATGATTGATAGCTATGGTAAAGTGAGAGGGGAATCAATAGAGAGAGATCATCATGGCAAGGACCACCACCACCATGAGGAACATGACATACATGGGTACCATTGAGGCCATTTGAAATACCATGTAAGGCAAATGTATTTTCTAGATAATAATTTATCTTATGCTCATCCTAATCAAGAGATGTATTTATAGCTAACACATATGCTCTATGTGTGTGTGGGAGAATAACCTAGCTAGACTGGACCTTAAGTGGACCTACTATTGAGGGAGATATTCTATGATGTGGTGGAAATGACACTAATAGATTAGGTACTAAATTTTTTGGTGGGGGTAGAACCACATACTTAGTTATAGCATGTGAGTACATGAGCCTCACTAGAGCTAGCAAGGACACGACATAGGATTCCATATCTAGAGGCCGAGTTAGAATGATATAAGGAATCCATGATAAAATTTAGGTCATCTACAATGGAGACCAAGGTGAGACTAGTAAGATCTTAGGCCAAGATTGATCAGCTATGAGATGAGCTAGCTTGAGAGAAGACTAGAGGAGCTAAGGCACCTAAAATGAGGGTAGATTAATAGGCTACATTGGAGGAGACTGTAGCTCAAATGATCAACAGGCAGAGATCAAGATCTCCACCTAGAGTATGAATATCATAGATACTACCTAGCCATAGGCTGATTGGGTACACATATGTAGCCATACCCATGGAAAAGTTTGGGGACTAGAAGCCCATGCGATGTACCTAGAGAAAAATAGTTGTTTTCTGTGATATATATACATTCCTTTATCATGATTAACACATGTGTGTATATGATTTTGCATGTGATAAATATGCTTCATATGATATAGGCTACTAGATACCATGTGATTATATAGTAGACACTGCTAACTAAGAACCCATGTGCACACACATATACTAATGACATGGAGGTAGTGATGAGAGAAGAGAAGAAAGGCTCAACTTACCACCATATCCAACTTTTTAAAAGGGTCATGCATGCCCTAGACATGTAATGTCCTAAGGTAGAATCCATTGATCAGGTGTCATAGGGGCTCGCCTTTGAGATTTAAGAGATGATATGCATTATTGTTTAGAGAGGTAGTGATAACAAAAGGACCAAACCACTTGTGAGTAAATTTTCCCTTATTATAGTGATCTTTATCAAAAATGGGGACTATATCACCTAACTTGAAGGGACAAGGGCACACCAACTTTTATAATTGGTTATGCTAATGTCATTGGTAAGCATGGTTGTACTCAATAGTATCTAGGTATCACTCATCTAACTGCTCAAGCTCGGTAAGGTGAGTGACACATATTTACTCATTATAAAGAGATCCAAAGGTCTTAACCCACAACAAAGGGATTAATACTTCCAAGAGAAGAACATCCTTAGACCCATACATGAGATTATATGGGCTTGCCCCTATGGACATTTAGAATCTAGTTTGATAGGCCCAGAGGGTAAGATAGAGCATGAGATGCCAGTCCCTCTTGGACTGAGCTATGGTTCAGAGAAGCATCTTCTTCAAATTTTTATTTGAATAGTATGCTTGCCCATTTCCTTGAGAGTAATGGGTAGAGGATAAATTGAGATTGAAGCCAAAGTATTAAGCAAGCTCATGCATCTCAGGGCTTTGGAAGCCTAGACCATTATCAACCATGATCATCATAGGAACCCAAAACCTAAAAATAAGTTAGCTTAGGACAAACTTGGTGATAATATTTACACACATGCCACTAATTATCACGGTGACATCCCACTTCATGAAATAGTTAGTGGTGGTGATGAACTAGCGATGGCCATTAGAAGAGGTTGGTTTGAGCTCTATGACAAAGTTGAGAGCCCACATGGAAGGTTTGAGGAGTGGAGATAGGTGTAAAAGGCCTACTAGGGCATTGATGGCATCCCTAGTGACTTGACACATCTTACACTTCTTGGCATATTGGATGGCATCCTTAACAAGAGTGGGCTAGTAGTAGCCTATATTGATAATACACTAAGTAGTGGCTTTCCCTCCTAGGTGACAACCATAAATTCTCCCATGGGATTCATCAAGCATGAGAGGAACATCCTTATAGGTAAATAATGGCATCAACACATCATCAAGACCTCTAGTAAATAAGATGCTACCAATAATAATGTAACAAATGACAAGCTTATGGATCTAATAATATTCTTAAGAAGGAACATCGATGGGATAAGACTTATCTATAAGGTAATAGATAATTTCATGATACCAATCACAGTTAGAGACCTTAGTGTATTTAATCAAATATACCATCTCATCTCAAAAGGTATCATCAACCAACTCTATACTAGGATTGGGTAGTGGGTAATCAACAAGATGATCAACCATGGGCAAACACTTGGTGGAATTTTGGTTGATGATGTAGAGGTTGAACTCCTAAAGAATCATGATTCACATCATAGTCCTACTATTAAGATGTGTCTTGCCAAGCAAGTAGCAAAGTGGATTAGATTGGACAAGCACATTGGTAGTCTAACCCAACATGTAATATCTTAACTTCTTTATGGTGAAGGTGAGGGAGAGGAACTACGGCTAAACTAGAGAGTCATTGAGTTCAGGGCCAAATACCATATGAGAGATGTAGTAAATAAATATCTCTACTAGTGTCATCCTTCTATCATGGCATGCCCCCAACATAAAGATTAGTGATAGAGGTGTACAAGATAAACTCACTCCCCTTAATGGGTGATATTAAGATGGGAGGGTAATGCATCATATGCTTCAATTCCTCAAAATTCACTTGGACTTTAGTGGACCACAATAATGACATGTTCTTATAGAGGATATGTGTGAGGGGTATGGATTTGTGAGCATACTCCTCAAGGAAATGTCTAAGGAAGTTAAGTCTTCCAAGAAAATATAGTAAATGTAAAAGATTGCATGGGGGAGGCATCTTAAGTATAAATTTTATATTTTTAGGATACACCTTAGTTGCCCTCTATAAAACAAGGAAGCCAAGAAACTTTGGAATGGAAACACCAAAAATGCACTTCTCAGGGTTGAGACTAATGTGATACTCTTGGAAATGATTGAATATGATCTTTAGGTATTACATGTGCTCATCCCACTTATAGGATTTTCTAAGGAGATCATTGGCATAACACTCAAAATATTATGGATGAGGTCATGAAAAGTGTGGGTCATGACATGCTGATATGTAGCCCCAACATTCTTCAGACTGAAAGGCATGACATCATAATAGAATGTACCCCATGGGTTAGTGAATTTCATCTTGTGTTAATATTAGGGTTTAATCTATATCTGATTATACCTAGAGAACCCATTCATGGGGGAGATGATCTCAAAACTAGTGCTGGAATCAATAATTTGGTTGATCAAAAAATTCAAAAAGTTATCCTTTGGAAAGTCCATATTGAGATCCCAAAAGTAGATGCAAATCCTAATTTATCCTTTCTCCTTGAGATTGGGAAAAATTTTGTAAACCCATCAAGGGTAGCCAATAGATTGAATGAAACCAACTCGAATGAGTTTTTCAATCTCAACCTTGACTAACTAGGAGACTTTTTCTACCATTAATCATTATTTATAGCAAATAGGGTGTGCTCTGTCATTCATAAAAAGGTTATGTACAATGATATTCAAATGCATTCCCTTCATATCAGAATATTCCCAATTGAATACATCCAAAAACTCATTTAACAAGGTGACCCAAACATCTCACTCCTTAGGAGCAATGCTAGCATTGACCTTAATGATCTTGGTCTTTACTGAAGTGCCAAGGTTGATATCTACAGATCCTTCAACATCCATAACATTTCCCTCCTTAAAAAACTCAAGACTAGGAGAGAATGAATGGTCTAACACTTCAAGTTCAACCATGATGACATTCACAAAGGGAATGCCCAGAATTGGACCTTTAGTGTGAGAGATATCTAAACCAAGGTGATTAAAGGGATATTGGTAATTATAGTAGGCTCATATGAGATTGGTGCAAGCCTTTCTGTACTTAAATAGGTTATATGATATAACATGAATGAAACAAAAATCAAGATCAAACTCAACTACTCAAGTGGTCTTAGTGGGAGATGCATTGAGAGAGCCTATACTCTGATGGGAAAAGTGTGACGTAAAGGGAATCTCAATATTTAGAGAGACATCTTGGAAGAGGTCCCTAAAAAGAGATGGGATAGACTAATGTCATGGGGTGTAAGAGGGTGTGGGATGACATGTGCCAAAATTTTAAGGGATGAATGTAGACTGATACTTGGTCGTGTCACAACCCTCATCCTTGAAAAAATAAGATTCAACCATGAAAGGCATGTGGGCACCCACAAAAGCCTATGAAGAGACAACCAAAGCCATGCTTCAGGGATTTGTCTTTGTATAAATCAATGCCTAGGGATTTGGGCTAGCCTCTAAAGTGTGAACCTCACCTTCATGAAAAAATTATAACATGCAAAAAGTGGCTAATCTGATGACCTACATGATAGTGGTCCAAGGATAAGCAGGAATCATGTTGTATGATATATCAAGGTCTAACAAAAAAAACTTGATTTAGACCACCTTAAGACCAAAATAGACATGAAGATTCACATTCCACACCAACATAATGTGTTTTTGTTCAAACCAACACACCTATGGTGAGAATTGAAAAGCTTCTTTTGACTAATCCTGAGCTCATCAAATACATGAAAATACATGATATTCAAGGAAGCTCCTTCATTGACAATACAACACATAAAGTGGTAATAATTAATATAAGTTTTTATATAAAGAGGGAATTGAGCCCTCTTTACTAGAATCAAGTCATCTAACAAGGATACTGGGTCTAAGGATAGAACAGGTAGATGAGGGTGCTTAGGTGTATTAGAATTAAATAAAACTATGATATCATCCTATAGTATATCCTCATGAGAGATACTAAACTCATAAAACACAAGGTCCCTTTACTCTAGACAAAGGTGAAGTAGGTCCCAAATGGATATTCTATTTGAGAGGCCTTGTAACTCCTCTATGATGGAGTAAGTATGTTATCTAGCTTGGGGAGGGATATTATGCCAAAAGTCAAACTTTACTTTGGGATTCCATGCCCTTGTGGGCTGGATGGGAGGCCCAACACCAGTAGTCTCTCCAATAGGGTCAGTGTTATGATCTAAGCATGTGTTGAAAAATCACTCATAACAAGTAGGAAGAATACCAATAGTATAAATGACCATGCTACTCTCACTCTTAGCTTTCCCTCTCAAATCAGCATGAGAAGAGGAGTCAAAAGAGGTAAAAGAGTAAGAAAGAGAATGGGGGGCCTTATACTTTGATTTATTATTTTTATTATTCTTATTTTTATTGTCATGGTCTAGTAGAAGATCCATGAACATATCCAAATTATGGTTAGGATTGACAAGAAGAGAACTCTAAGACTAAGGAAAGGCTTTCCCACTAGACTTTAGGGTGGCACAATTGGCATCACCATGACCCTTTATCTAATGGTAATTACAAAACCTGATGGGGTCATAAGAAAACACCATCTATTATTTCACTAGACCAAATTCAAAAACCTTCTTTTTAATTGGTTTCTTGCTCATGACATTCACTTTGGGGCTTTCCTTCTTGTCCTTCTTCTGAGGAGTAGAATCAATGACGCCATCATTGATTGTGTTATGGTTTTGATCATGTGATGAGGATGACTTTTGGGAAGGTATGGGCCTCATGCCTATATGTACCTCAAAAAAATTGATATTTAGACACTCATTAATAGCTTCATGATAATAGGTGGGATCATACTTGAGGATCTTAAGGTAAACTTCTTGCCTCAATTCTCACATGAACATATCATAAATTTGGTCATCCAAGAACCTAGTTCTACACGTATAAAGAGCTAAATACCATCTATGCACAAAAGTGAACTTTAACTCACCCTTGGCCTATGCCATGAAGGTGAGTGACTAGATTCCAAGGTTAAAGGGTCTATAAATATCAAAATATTGGAGGAAATCATCCAAAAGGAGATAGAAACTAGAGAGAAAATATGGAGGTAGATTCTAAAAAAACACAAAAGATTTAGCTTATAGAGAATAAGTGATGAGCTTCAAAAACATGCATTCATCCTATTCCCAATCCATACATGCCATCATGAATGACATAATTTGCTTAATAGGACTAGAGTCTTGAGTCCCATTGAAAAATGGTAGTTGAGGGATAGGAGTAGGGAGGATAATAACACACACCCAAGGGGCTAGAGGATTTTGATGGAGATCTTCATAAGCATGATTAATAGTAGGCTAAAAATTAGCTCCAGGAGGGGGCTCATGATGGTAACAATGATACCTATGCCTATAGGCATCATCATAACTATGGACATAGAGAGCATGATACCTAGGTGGCTCTTGATAAGGAGGTCAATCATAATATAAATCATCCCTAACATGAGGTGGGGAATGGCCACAAGAAGTGTGATATTCCCCACAGGGCCATTGGGAAGATGTAACATACTCATGGAAATGGTCATGATGATGAAAATATCCATGATGCTAGTCATGTGCCATCAAATTAAGATCAATTGATGGTTGCTAAGATTCATGATACACATCCCATGGATCTTTAATCCATAGATGGTGATCAAAATCAACATGCTCTTTAGAGACTAGAAAGGATGGGATAGGAGGATGAGAAGAACCCTCATGATGAATATATCTTCCTAAGTGGGAATAACTATGATCCACACCATAGACATGTAGACATTCTTGCAAGAGAGTTTCCTATCAATAATTAGGTATAGAAATCATGTAATAAATATTCAAGGCACTCGACACTAAATGGGTAGGACCTCAGTCTCCAGAGGATGAATAGCACCAAATCCTAGGGGAGAAAGATGCACTTTATTCAATTGAATATGTCTACAATAATCATCAATGATTATGCACAATTCATCTAGTCCTAATCACTCAAAAGGATCCTCATCACCTAAATTAGCTGAGTGAGATGCAACACAAAGATGAGTAGAAACATCCTCAAATGAATGAAGCTCAGACTAGTGAAAAAGAGAATGAGTCCAGTGGTTTTAGTCCTACCAATATTGTTCCATTTCAAATGTAAGAGGGTGTAGACTACCATGCTAGGTCAAGGGAGGCTCCTGGATCCTATGGTGTCTATGGCATTTTATTGTAGCCATAACTTGCTCATGAGTGAGCTCAGGGATGAGACCCTAAATCTAATAGGAGTGACATCCCAAGGGTGGGAGGTTAGCCATGGGTGAAATGAAATAAGATCAACATGGAAGAGAATAAAAAATCAAACTGAAGGAGAAACAATAAGAAAAATAAAACAAAACCACAATATAATACAACAACCAAGGCAAGAGCTGAAACACAACTAAAAGCAAACCCTGATAGATAACAAAGGGGATTTTGCTAAGAGATCTCTAAAGGGGATAGATCTAGCATGAAATCATATGGGAGGTCCCACCAGACATGAAAAATGTAGATCTAAGAACTTGAATAAAACCACTAGTATTTGGTGGGGTGCTAAATCAAACCACTAAGAGGCTAGGAGGCTCAAGGATTCTATGGGATACATGAGGTCTATAGTGGCTATCTAGTTTTCTAGATTACACTAAGATATAGATAGAATTGTAAACCAAATTGGGGATAGTACAAACAAGTACATAAAATATGTAAGAACCTATCATAGATCTAAACACAATAAATAAAGTGATTAAAACTATACTATGGTTTTCATAAACAATAGGAAAAAAATAATATTGAATGAAATGAGATAACCAATGAAATTTAAATCTAGTAACTAAGGCACTTGGAGGCCAACTAAAAGACATTTTGAACAACAAAGCCATTTTCAAGGAAGGGTTCAAGAGCATGCCTATTCTATATTTGAGCTATCTTTTCAAATAAATACTAATATTTTATATTAATGCAATATTTCTGGTTTTAACAAGAGAGCAAAAAAAAGAAGGTTTGAGCAAGTTTTCTAGTGTGTCTTGAGCATGTATATTTATACTATGAAATGAGGAAAGCTTACAAAGAGAATAATAATATGTAACAAAATAATATTTTAATCAATGAAAGTACTCTTCAATCATGCACCAATGTAGGAAACTTCAAAAACTACTCTAACTAATGCATAAAAAAACTATTTTGCTAAAACAATTCAAACCCTAGAACACATACTACTAAAAATAAATAAAGAGTTTCACTTTTAAAATAAAATTACCCTCATATTAAAATCAAAGTAATGTGAATACTTTATACCAATTGATTATCCAAAATAGGAGGCAAGAGAGGAAGAAGATTAGGCTATATATAGGCCGAGTCTAGACCAAGGGCCAAAAGCTATGGAAGAGATGAAGGAGAAGCCACCAATCTATGAGAGCTAATGCAAGGAGAACCAATGATAGGTGAAATGGAGTATTTAAGAGGAAAGGATCAATCCAAAATATTTAGAAACATTATAAATAGTAAATAGAATCACTAATGGAAGCAACAATAGAGTAGGGTATCCCTTTTCAAAAAGAAAGCAATTGTATCAATCAAGAATCATGAGAGATTCAAGGAGGTATCCAAGTTTTGAATATGAATGATCAAATGGATATGATTAGAGTATAGATGCAACAAAAGTGGAGTCATAGTGAATATATGGTGTGAGTGAATGAGGAAAAACACCTATATCCAACCTTAATCCATCAATAATTAAAAAAATTAGTTATTTATGACTATTTTGGACCAAACTAGGCAATTTTTACATGTTCTACCTAGGCCATGGCATAGGGAAAGACTTTATTGAAGGAAATATGTGGTCTAGGCCACAAATTTCCTCCCTAAGCTGTGTTTTAGGTCAAATATAGTCCTAGGCAAGTCAAAAGACTCCCAAAAGGGCCCTGGAGGGTCCCTAAAGATCCTGTCTAACATGAGAAAGTGCCGAGATGGTTAGAGGATGGGAATAATTTACACGAGACATCTAAGAAAGTCACCTATGACTCTAATCAAGATAACCAAGGTTAGTAGTCTATACATTATCCAATGTGTAATCATAGGAAGGAGTAGGATGATGGGAAGTATAATTACATACCTCTAATAATCTAAATAGAAGCACCAGTATTTGATGGAGTGATAAAGCAAAACACTAAGAGGATAAGAGGTTCAAGGGTTCTATGGGCTACAAGAGGATAAGAGGTTCAAGGGTTCTATGGGCTATAAGAGGTCTATAGTGGTTACCTGGTTTACTAGCTTGCACTAGGCTATAAATAGAATTGTAAACCAGATTGGGGCTAGTACAAATGAGTGCAAAAAATATGCAAGAACCTCAGCAGATCCAACCACAGTAAAGTAAGTGGCTAAAACTATACTATGGTTTTCATAAACAATATGAAAGCAAAAATATTGATTGAAATGAGATAACCAATGAAATTTAAATCTATTAACTAAGGTAGTTTGAGGCCAACTAAAAGATATTTTGAGCAATAAAGACATTTTCAAGTAAGGGTTCAAGAGCATGCCTATTCTAGATTTGAGATACCTTTTCAAATAAATATTACTATTTTATATTAATGTAATATTTCTAGTTTTAACAAGAGAGTGAAAGAGAGAGGGTTTGAACAAGTTTTGTAGTGTGTCTTGAGCATGTATATTTCAACTATGCAATGAGGAAATATTTCAAAGAGAACAAAAATATGTAATAAAGGAATATTTTAAGCAATGAAATTACTCTTTAATCATGCATCAATGTAGGAAAATTTAGAAACTACTCTAAGTAATGCACAAAAAACTATTTTTTCTAAAATAATTCAAATCTTAGAATATATACTACTACAAATAGACAAAGAATTTCACATTGCAAAGCAAAGTGCCCTGGTATTAAAATCAAAGGAATGTGTAGACTTTTTACCAACTGATTATCCAAGCTATGAGGTAAGAGAGGAATAATATTAGGTTGTGTATAGGCTAAGTCTAGACCAAAGGCCAAAAGCTATGGAAGAGATGAAGGAGAAGCCACCAATCTATGAGAGTTGATGCAAGTAGCACCCTTGATAGGTATAATGGAGTCTTGAGGAGGCAAGGTTCAATCCAAAATATTTAGGAATAATATAAATAGTAAATAAAATCACCAATCAAAGAAACAATAAAGTAGTGTATCCCTTTTCAAGAAGAAAATAATTGTGCCAAGAAAGATTCATGAGAGATTCAAGAAGGTAGCCAAGGTTTTAATATGAATGATCAAATGGGGATTATTAGAGTATATATGTATCAAAATTAGAGTCAACATGAATGAAGGGTGTGAATGAATGAGGAAAAGCACCTATATCTAACCATAATCCATCAATAATTAAAAAATCTAGCTGTTTATGATAATTTTGGACCAAATTGGGCAATTTTCACACATTATACCTAGGCCATGACTTAGGTCAAGAATTTTATGAAGGAAACATGTAGCCTAGGCCATGGGTCTCCTCCCTAAGCCATGGCCTAGGTCAAATAGGGTCCTAGGTAGGTTAAAAGACTCTTAAAAGGGCCTCAGAGGGTTCCTAGAGAGCCCATCTAGCATGAGAAAGTATAGAGATGGTTAGAGGATGGGAATAGTGTGTGGGAGAGGTCTAAACAAGTGGCCTATGAATCTAATCAAGATAACCAAGGTCAATAGTCTATACGTGATCCTATGTGTAATCATAAGGAGGAGTAGGGTCATGGGAAGTAAAATTACATAGCTTTAATAATCTAAATAGAATCACTAGTATTTGACGAAGTGCTAAAGTAAACCACTAAGAGGCTAGGAGGCTTAGGGGTTTTATGAGCTACATGAGGTCTACAATGGCTATTTGGTTTATTGGCTTACACCAAGCTATAGACAAACTTGTAAACCAAGTTGGGGATAGTACAAATGAGTGCACAAAATATGCAAGAACCTATAATAGATCTAAAAATAGTAAAGCAAGTGGCTAAAATTATACTATGGTTTGCATAAATAATATGAAAGCAATAATAGTGAATGAAATGAGATAACCAATGCAATGTAAATCTAGTAACTAAGGCACTTTGAGGCCAATTGAAAGACATTTCGAGCAACAAAGACATTTTCAAGAAAGGGTTCAAGAACATGCCTATTTTATATTTGAGCCACCTTTCCAAAGTAATACTACTATTTTCTATTAATTTAATATTTCTAGTTTTAACAAGAGAGTGAAAAAGAGAGGGTTTGAGCAAGTTTTCTAGTGTGTCTTGAGCATGTATATTTCTAATATACAATGAGGAAAGATTCCAAAAAGAAAAAAAATATGTAATAAATAATATTTAAAGTAATGAAAGTAATTTTTAATCATGCACTAATGCAAGAATCTTCAAAAACTACTGTTAAACAATGCACAAAACAACTATTTTGCTAAAAAAATTCAAACCCTAGATTATTTACTACTATAAATAATAAAGATTTTCACTTTGAAAATCAAAATGCCCTCATATCAAACTCAAAGGAATGTGAAAACTTTCTACCAAATGATTATCCAAACTAGGAGGCAAGAGAGGAAGAAGATCAGGTTGTGTATAGGCTGAATCTAGATCAAGGGCCAAAAATTATGGAAGAGATAAAGGAAAAACCACCAATCTATGAGAGATGATGCAAGGATCACCAATTATAGGTGCAATAGATTATTGAGGAGTCAAGGAGCAGTCCACAAGCTTTAGGAACACTATTAATAGTAAAGAGAATCACCAATGGAAGTAGCAACATAGTAGGGCATCCCTTTTCACAAAGAAAGCAATTGTTTCAAGCAAGAATCAAAAGAGATTGAAAGAGGAAGCCAAGATTTTAATATGAATGATCAAATGGAGATGATCAAAGTAGAGATGCAACAAAATTGGACTTAGAGTGAATATAGGGTGTGAATGAATGATGAAAAGCACTTGTATCCAACCCTAATCCATCAATAAGTAGAAAAACTAGCCATTAATGATTGGTTTGGACCAAACTAGGCAATTTTCATGCATTCTACCTAGGCCATGGATTACATGAAGGAAACATGTAGTCTAGGCCACATGTTTTCTCCTTAAGCCACGATTTAGGTCAAACAACAACCTAGGTAATTCAAAAGGTTCCTAAAAGGGCCTCAAAGGGTCCCTAAAGATCCCATCTAGCATGAGAAAGTGTTGAGATGGTTAGAGGTGGGAATAGTGTGGAAGATATGTCCAAAAAAGTGGCCTATGACTCTAATTAGGATAAATAACGTCAATAGTCTACATGTGAACTGATGTGTAATCATAGGGAGTAGGGTCATAGGAAGTATGATTACAAAAACATCTTCAGATTTTCAATTTTAAAATTCAACTTCACTTTTTTCATCCTTCAAAATGGTGTAAGATAAATGGTATTAATAATTTACACATCAGAATTTAATTTTTGGCTTTTGTGCATTATAAAATACACATCAACATTATCATGTTTGTGAAAATGTCTTTGAGGTTTACACCTTTAAATGTCCCACTTCAACATTTATGCACCAAGATTTATTCTTTAGTATTTACACATTAATAAATGGTGTTTGGATTTTCAGTTTTTAAAATTACACTTCATCCAAGCACCCAAAATTGTGCCATATGGAAAAATCTTAGAGAATCATCTGTATAGAAGGATGATCGGTATAAAAAAATATTGAATAACATGATAACCTGATATTGCAACATGTATCACAATACTGATAACTCAACTATGTGGGAGATTATATTAATAATATAAACGTCAAGGAGGTGCCCAATAATACAAACACCCATGATCAGGCCACTTAACACAATCTTTAGGACTCTATTATGAACACCAAAGTCAACATGGGAGAATTGGTTTCTTAGTGATCAACACATGGAATGTGCAAAAATATGAGATAAAATTTTATTGTAGCAAAGACGTCATATGAAGATTACACAAATAGTTAATGATCCAATTAACTACTGACATATGGCATCCTATCCATCCTAGGTGATTTAAATCACATATCACCTTAGTACTTGATTGATTTATGAGTTATTTTTACTTAAGAAATATATCACCTAGGATTATTATATATAAATGCATGGTTTGTGAACTAGTTTGAATGACTGTATAAATTTAATTTAAGATATTAGAAATACCACGATCCTTCTGACTATTTTTCACATTTAAATAGATGTGATTTATTTGTAATAAGTTCAACTAATTTTTGATAAGTCTATTTAATTATCGATAAAGCTCAATTTATTTTAGCATAGGTGAAAGAGGGGTATATTAGAAATTTAATTATTTTTGATAGTTTAAAAAAATTTAGACTTATTACAAAATACATAATATAGATAGATGTAATTTACATATATTAGATAAATTTAATTTATTTCTAATATGTCTAGCTAAATATTGATACAGTCCAATTTATGTTTGATAGTTATCAAAAAATCAATTACCAATTGTATTTAATTATTTTAAATAAGTTGGACTCATTACAAATACATTACATAGATGTGATTTATTTGTAATAAGTCCAATTAATTCTTGAGAAAGTTCAATTTATATATGATAGTTTAAAAAAATGATTATTAATTATTTTTGATTATTTTAAATAATTTAGACTTATTACATATACATTAGATAGATGTGATGTATTTGAAATAAGTCCAAGTAATTCTTGAGAAGTCCAATTAATTATTAATGAAGTCCAATATTATGATAGTTTTTAACTACTAATTATTTTTGATCATTTTAAATAATTTGGACTTATTACAAATACATTAGATGTGATTTATTTGTAATAATTCCAACTTAATCTTGATACAGTCCAATTTATTTATGATAGTTTTCAAAAATATGGACTATTGATAAGTCCATATTATCTAGTAAATTTTTAGAGTATGTTCAAGGTTGTTTTCAGTTGTTTTATGGAAATTTGAGTGAAAGGAACATTGATTTAAATCAACATTCTATATGGTTAGATAACTACACATCATAATTCAAAAAAGCATGAATGTTTTAATGGTTGAGCAGGATGCATGTGAGCACTGGTGTATAACATATTTGAATTTTAATTGAAGTAGGCCATGGAAAATTGGATCACGATGGTGGAAGAGTATGTGTTAAAAGAGTGCTTGTAATAGAGGAGTTAAAGTTTAAAGAAGTTTATGATTTATTAGATTCAAATAACATAGTTGAATGGTGTAATGAATATATGGACCATGGTGCTCAACAAAAGTCATTTGTTTATAGATATTTTTGGCTGATGGATGATGAAAAATTGGAAAGATATCAATATTGTTTGATATTAATAGGATCAAGAGAGTTAAACTCATTTCATAGCTCAAATACAAGTTCTTAGATGGTTCATATGAGGTACATGGCATGATTTTGTTCTAAACGCGTTGACTTTATTTGAAATGAGTGTGAGTCACAAGAATGGGTGCATGAATGGAGTTCTAGGTCTCTAGTTCCAATTGACACTTATCAAGTTCCACTAGCACTATAAATTATAGAGCTAGCATCATCA
The DNA here is from genome assembly GCA_037957365.1 of Torreya grandis. NCBI lineage: Eukaryota > Viridiplantae > Streptophyta > Pinopsida > Cupressales > Taxaceae > Torreya > Torreya grandis. The sequence goes on from JARHVA010008224.1 coordinate 466,150, forward strand.
CATGAATTTCACTGTGTCTAATCTAGTGAAACTAGGTATTATATTATATTTGACATGTGTTTCATGTACTAAATTTGGTAAATATATCATCAGATCATGTTATTAAATCATGTTTAGCTTTAAGATTCAAGGCATGTTTATACAATTATTATAGATGAGGATATCGAGGATGGGACATTCTATTACTTGTGTTGGTGTGTAGAGGAAAAATAAAAACTAACTTTTATAGTCACAAATGGGGAGAACATTCACTATCCAATTGGGTTTGTTTTAGTTACTAGAACATAGCTTTGACACTATCTTGTGAAAAATTATAATGTATGGTTGTTTGAAGAATTTGAAGTACATAGGAAGATACTCCACTATTCAAATTTTGTTCTTGCAACAAATGTTCAATTACACAAATATCAGGGTAGGCTGTTGAAAAGGACTCTATAGAAGGTTTTTAAAACTAACCATGAATCAATTATTAATACTATAAATAATAGAGATGATCCTAGTTGTTCCTTAGATTGAACCCCCAAAATATGTTGAATTCTCAAATACAAATGTATTTACTTTTATCAAATTTTATTTATTTATTTATTATGTTTTACATATAAATTTCAATTTAACTAGATAGTAACATATTTTTTGTAAACCTTAGTGATGCAAAATTATCTTCAAACTTTACATGGTTGGCACCATTACTATAAAATTACATATTCTCAAATCTAAGACAAGCTTTTGGTTCTTTTAGGTCTAATTTTCAGTTGACAAAATTTGTTTTCAATGTCGCTTGATGATGCCATGAGTACCTCTATCCCTTTCAATATTGATAAAAAAATGATTTGTGTCATATCAGATCCATTTCACACATGACCAAGATATCATTCTATTCATATAAATATAATGTAAAATTTTGAAAAGAAATGGAATCATTCTACTCATAGAATTCCCTCCATTAGCCTTAGGCCTCTAAGGGGTGTTGATCTCAAAAACATGTTCAATTTGCTATAAACCTAGGTAAGGTTACGTCACTAGCATCGAGTGAAAAAAATCATAAATTGAGTTTTAGTGTACTTCAAAAGCCCATTCTTTTTCCTACAGGTCTAATATGAACTCCTTTTCAATTTTTTAGTTGACAAGAACTTCCCAAAATACATGGATATAAAATAAAGACAATTTATTAGTTTATTATATATGAGAAACACAAACTTAGTTTAGTTTATAAACATATATTGATCAATTTTACTATTCAAGGTCTAAACTCAAATCATATATCTTTTTATGGATTCCATAAAACTTTCTTATTTGAGGATCATGAAGTGATGGTGCCTATATCTTTTCCAACTATAAGCTTTGTACTAAAAACTATGCTTAGGGCTCTATTTTAAGACAAGAATTCACTGAATCTTTCAAACTATTATGTAAATCATAGATAACAACATACCAAATTAGTAATAATTACCAGATTCATCAGATTATCATTAATACATAAGTGGATCTTGTTAAAATATGTTTCTTCACTTCATTCTTGAGTCCAACTATACTTGCATTCTCAATCTTGAGTTAAACTATATTGCAAAACTACATATCTGCATGGATTTCAAGGCTATGATAGTGGGAACACCTGTAATTTTCAAATCCCAAGGTGTTGGAAGGGCCGTATTCATACTCTGACATCCATAAAGTGGAAATGTCTATTTGAGGTAACTAGCTAGTCTCTTAACTCCATAGAAGTTGTATTGTAGGACTGATATCAAAATATTCTACCCCAAATTAATTGATTATTTTTGATTCATGGGATTTTGGGTGCACATGATGTAATTAGTCATGCACATGATGGTTCTTTATGTTTGTGGATAAAACTTACAGTTTATGTTTTATGCCTATCCAAAGTTTTCCTAAAAATAATAATTATGACTTATGGGGAAATGTCATCTTAAGGCTAAAATGGGTGCTCCATCTCCTAACCAGGAGTGATTAGAGGCTAATAATGTGGTAATAGACATTAATCACCACCCATAATGTGTTGGCAATGCTATTTTTTATCCACGAGGCCCTAAAGGTATAGATCTCCAACTTAGATTGCATGTTGACAATAATTGTTGTCAATGTTACTTGAGGCTAAAATGGGTGATCTGTATCCTAACTAAGAGTGATTAGAGACCAATAATGTTTTATAGATATTAATCAACACCCTTAATGTGTTGGTGATGCTAGGTTTTAGCCACAAGGCCCCACAAATAGAGATCTCTAACTTGCCTCGTATGTTGACAACATTTTTTTTTATCAATGTTGCTTGAGGATAGAATGGGCACTTCATCTCCTAAATAGGAGTGATCAGAGGCCAAGAATACAGTCCTATATGTTAATCACCACCCTAACATTTTAGATATACTATTTTTTAGCTAGGAGGCTTTGAAGGTATATATCTCCAACTTAGCTCACACATTGACAACATTCATTATCAATGTTGCTTGAGGTCAGAATGGGTGCTCTATCTCCTAATTAAGAGAGATCAAAGTCTAATAATATAGTCTTAGACATTAACCACCACCCTTGATGTGTTGGTGATTCTAGTTTTCAACCATGAGGTGTTGGAAGTAGAGATATCCAACTTGGCTTGCATGTTGACAACATTTATTGTCAATGTTGCTTGATGCTAGAATGGGTGCTTCTACTAAAAAGGAGCGATTAGAGCCCAAAAATGTGGTAATAAGTGTTAATCACCACATTTGATGTGTTTTTGATGCCATCCATGAGGTACTGAAGGTAGAGATATTTGACTTGGCTCACATATTGACAAAATTTATTATCAATGTTGCTTGAAGACAAAATGGGTGCTTTGTATCCTAAATAGGAGTGATCAAAGGATAATAATGTGATATTAGATGTTAATCACCACCCCCAATGTGTTGGTGATTCTAATTTTCATCTAGGAGGCCACAAAGGTAGAGATATCCAACTTGGGTCGCATGTTGACAACATTTGTTGTCAATGTTGCTTGAGGTCATAATTGTTGAAAAATTACATATCCACATGGATTCCAAGGCCATGGTAGTGGGAATTAATGTAATTTTGACATTCTGCAGTGTTGGATGTGATGGATTAGTCATCATAGGTATAATAAGTGGAAATTTTAATTAGAGGCAAACAATCTATCTCTTAACTACATAAAAGTTGTAATATGTGACTAATCATAGAATCTTCTACCATGAATATGTAGATTATTTTCAATTCATGGTATTTAGGGTGAACATAGAATAATTATAGACACACAAGATGGTTCTTTTAGTTCATGGATACAACTTATGATTTCTATTTTATGCTTATCTAAAATTTTCCTAAAAACATCAATTTTACCTTATAGGGAAATGTTGTCTTGAGGATGGAATGGGTGATTTGTCTCCTGATCGAGAGTGATCATAGGATAATAATTCAGTCCTAAACATTAATATAAACCCATGATATGTTGGTGTTACTATTTTTTAGCCACAAGGCCTCAGAGGTAGAGATATCCAACATGGCCCACATGTCGACACCAAAATTCCCAAAATTATTGAATCATTTGGTGAAGCCGACTTACTTCATTTGCACACAAAAACCCTAGAAACCCTAGGGTGAAATTCCTATTGATTTTAATATAAATTTCTGAATTTTTATTTGAATATTTAAATCATATATTAATTTCAAATTTTAAAATTTATTAGTAAATTTTAAAATTTCTTTCAAACCCTAGTTTCCCATAGTAGGTCCCAGTATTTTTTCAATAATTTTCATAATTTTTATTGAATTTTAGTAGCCTATCAAAATAAAAAAATCCATTCAAATTTCAAAATTCAATAGTATTTTCAAAATAAATATTTTTATCAAAACCCTAGTTATACATAGGAGGTCCTATTTAATCAAGAATTTTCCAATAATTTTTAGAAATTTTACTTGCATATTTAAATAAAAAAACAAATTTCATTTTCAAAATTCTAGAGTATTTTGAAAAAAATATCATTATCCAAACCCTAATTTCTTTTACTATCTCCTATTCACTTCTTAAGGTATCACCTTACATGTTTGTGAGCTTCATTTATTGTTTGCACAATTTACAATTCAAAATTTTTAGAACTCTACATTCTCTATATTTAATACTTTCTTTTTCTTAGCACCTCACCTGTTACAAATTTTTGAAAAAAAATTCAATCAAATTTTAACTTGTTTTCCTACCTTAACAATGGCCCAATATACTAGTTTTGATGAAAATGATAAAAGGGAACTCCAATAACTATTAACTAAACACCTTGACATACAAGATGACATGATTAAAAAACTATAAGAAGAAAAACAAAGAGTGAATAATGGTCAATATTCTCAAACCATAGAACAACTAGTTGTAAATGACACTATGGGGGTAACTATGTCTCAACAACCCCATATAGCAGCCCAACATGCATTTATACCACTATCTACAACTAGTATGTCCCTATCTCCTAATGTGGCAGCCCTTTTGCAAGAGATTAGATCTCTTGAATCGAAGGTGCTACATGTTGAGAAAGGTGCCTCTAGACTTATGTAAGATTTGGATTCTTTTGCTCTATTTCATACACCATTGGCACGTCACATTGCTTCTACACCCTTGTCATAAGGTTTTGTTCAACCCAAGCTTACTTTACATGATGGCAATTGTGATCCAGAGCCACATTTGAGAGCCTTTCATGCATCATGCTTGGACTATGTACCAATGACTAGCTACTTACCAATCTATTTCCATGAAGCCTAAAGGATTATGATTTAAATGGTTTTATAGTCTAACAAATTAGTTGGTCAATGCATTTAACCATTTATCGAATATGTTCCTAGCTCACTTCATCATCAAAATTGGTGATAAGGTTTCATATGATCAAGTTGTACAAAGAAATAAAGGTCAAATGAGCATCTCATAGATTATGTTCTTTGATATAAGACTATCTTGGCTAAGATGAATATCCACATGGATGATCAAGAATTATAGAATCTCTTCAAATAGAGTCTTCTACCATCTTTGTATGAATCAATTATGTTGAAAATATTCTCTTCCTTCATTGAATTATGTCAAACACTAAAATAAATATAAGTCAAGTTAATTTCAATGGGAAAACTCAAGTAAAAAAGTATCTCAGACACAAAAATAAGAGTAAAAACAAAGTCTAATACAAAGTAAAGGTCAATGATAATAAGATTCAGAATCAACCTACAATTAATTCAGCTTCAAATCCCCCTCAACTAGTGGTTTTATCATCACCTCCTTGGTGAACCTTCACTAATATACCAATTTCTCCAGCTAGAGTTTTATAGTAGCTATTGGATTGTAACATCATATTTGTCCCTCCTATTTAGGAAGTTGACCCAACAAAGCCTCTTCCACAAGGATATGATGAACATGTATTTTACAAGTTTCATAGGGCACCGGGTTATACAACAAACAAATGCATTATTGATCTTGACACTTTAGTTGAGCCTCCTTAGGAAAAGAAAACATAGGATAAAGCATTGAAAATATTTTTAGATCCTTTTCCACAACATTCCAAATAGGAGATAAGGGAAACATAAGGGCTTCACCATGCATGTCATGCACATCCACCACTAGATACATACTGGGCAGCTTAAATTGGGACACATTTTTTGAGTAACATGATTGGTGTATACAATTCCAGAGTTCTATCTAGACCTTCCATATCCTTCTCAGAGTAGGAGATCATCAAGGATGATTTGGATTATCATGCACTCTTTATCAGAGCTCCCATTCATAATCATCTTATTCATAGTGCTCTCATAGATAATGGATCTAGTTTGAACATGTGCACTATGACATTATTGTAACATTTGGGATATTTAGAGTAGGATATTACCCCAATGGACATAATTTTTAGTGGATTTAGTGGGCACATACAGAGTTCATTGGGTGAGACTATACTTATTTTATAGGTTGGTCTAACACACATGTCCATAAAATTCACTATTGTTCCCAGTTTAGGAGTTTTTGATATGTTACTTGGTTGACCATGGATTCAAAAACTTTGAGTACTACCTTCTACAATTCATTGATGTGTGAATTTAATTCACATTAATTAGGTATTTATAGTTGGTGGAGTTTCATATGAGTTACCACTCCCCACTTCAGAGCCATCTTCTATAATACAATCACTAGTTTTAGTTTAGCTTCCAGTTCTAGTTTCTCCACTAGATATAGTTCCTCCTATAGTTCCTATTCAGCCATAGTTGAGACATCCATCACTAGTATAAATATTTCATAAACCTCCATAGTTTTAGGATTCTAGATAGTTCTAGCTATAGTGTTCACACCTAGGGCAATACCATTGAGATCTCATGCATCTACTCATAGAGCACATGTTTAGAGAGATTCTCCTATTACTAGAGGGGTCTGTAAGAGACCTACATTTGCATCCACTTCTTAGGTCATAGGGGGAACCTACACTCAATTTATAATTCAAATATTTCAAAGCATTTATAGCATATACAACTCTCAAAGCCATAGTCTCCACATTTCCATCATGTTACATGATCATGCACGATTCCCTCGATATAGGACATCATGATAGGGGGTCTCCCATGAGACTCATTAGTTATTATCATCTTTTCCAAGCTTACCTATACATATTTTATTATTTTTGATTGTACATAGCTCAAATATTCAAAAAATTCAAAAATAATTTAACATTTCAAAACAAAAAAACATTCAAATATGTCAAAAACAACAAAAATATTTGGATTGTATGCATTATCCATGTTTCACATTTATAATATCATGATAGAATTTCACTTGCTATTCTATGATTATTGTTTATTGATTTATCTACATTATCATGCTTCACTTGATCTTCTTTAAGTGTGTGCAGTAACATCCAACTTTGTGATTAATTCACTCTACCCATTGAGGGGGCATCCTACTTTCACATTCGAGACATACATTAATATACATACCCACTGGGGGAATTCTGTACATCAATACAATATCCAAGTTATGTCATTCCTACACCACACACTCTAGTTATCATGTCAATGTACATTATTTATTAAATTACATAGATTACTTTATCGATACTCACTAGTATATAACACTTGTATATTTATTAGCATATACCTAGTCTTGTACTAACATGTCTTGCATACATTCACTTCTTGCTTTGATTAGTTAGATGCATTTGTAATTCTAGTTTCTTACATGATTTATTTGCTTGCTTAGCTTTAGCTTGATGTGATTACATTTTATCAATTCTTGTTTGTCTCTTATATATACCTTAGGACATTTACCAATGTTCTTTGATTCTATTCATGTGGGTGCCTTAGGACATTTTCCAATGTCCTTTGCCTGTACTCCTCTATGTGATTATGGCTTCCACACCAACTTGCTTGTTTCAAATGTATATGTATGTGGCATTTGAACATGCATTATATGCTTTCTTTCTAATTTAAGTGACATGTGCCCATGTACCTTATTTGATTGACCCTTTGGTCACTCTTGTATTCTTCTTGATTCTTACCTTGTATACTTATTGCTTATTTTCTTCTCAATTGTTTGTAATGTCATGATCCATATCATGCATTATTCATGTTTTCTTGGATGCCATGATGGACATCATGCTCCATTCCTCCAACTAACAAATAAAAAATAAAAAATCACAAAACTTTAAATTCTAGTTTAGCACATTGCACATGATATTACATTGTCACATCTATCTAGGCATACCCCTATTGATCTAACAATCTCTCAATACAAATCATGATATATCTAGAGATATCTTGTTGATTATGATTTCTATATCATGTATCTTTGTAGCATAACACACTTATACGGATTTTTATTATAAGGGTATTCATTGTAGGGTATTAATTCCTACCCTCAAAAGAGGAGGCTAAAAAAAAGGTTTTTGTCATAGAGATCAAAGATCCTAACATTCAAAACAACAACATTTAGAACACCTAGAATATCAATTAGACAACAAACCAGTCATAATAGACTAGGCAGATAGTCAAGAATATAGAACAATCATCAGAACTAGCCTAGGACAATAGTGAAAAGAATGAACTACAATGTTAATGGTGCTACTATCCATTTCTAGTGCTCCTATCCAAATACCAAAAAGAAAATAGATTTTCTAAAAATAGAAAAAAAGGTAAGTTCAGTTAAAATTTTGTTAGCGCTAGTTCAAACTAGAATCAATAGTTTTAATATAGTTTTCTTAGACAATTTAGATATAAGGGGTATCATGTATAGCATGATGTCTCTCACTTCTAGTTTTAGATAGGGTAGTTGTTACAACTTCTAGATCAGAATCCATGTTTCAAACACCAATGATTGGAAGAAATGTACGTATCACATTTGTTTTCTTTCTTTCTATGTTTAGCATTACCTAGGCATTCTCAATAGTTGCATGCCTTAATCCACCTACAGGTGGTTGGAATCAGTTTGGTTTGGATTTCATACAATCCTAACTTCCTAGTTCTCAAGTTCCTAAGTGGCTTTCACATAAGCTAGATTCTCAGTTTCAGAGTGGCTTTCATATAAGCCTAATCTCCATCTTTTAAAATGGCCAAGAATGGCCTAGTTTTTAGCATACATTTAGCTATCCATTCCAACATTGTTAGATCATAGTACATTCATATGATTTAGGAGCCATCTCATATGACACACATTCCATACTATTATTAATTTATAGCTTCATTTAGTTGGCAATGATAGAGCCAAATGACTAGCTAGCCTTTGTATTCTTGAGCCACCTATTTAGAGGAATTAGACACATAGTCCAAACCTCGATCACAAATGAAATATCACCTAGATTTAATTAGTGGGTGATGATGGAGCCAAAGGGATATATTTTTCATTCTTGAGTCACTTTTGAAGAATTGAACACTCAGCTCCATTTGCGATATTACACTTGGTTTAGCACACATAAAACATCAGTCAACCATAATATGTTTTGTATTGGTTCATGTACCTAATGAGGTGCATTCATTCCTTTCTCTTCCTCTCTCTCTTACCCAACTTTGTACATTCTTATTTTAAATATAGTGTATCTAGTAAGAACTAATCTACTCCTAATTTTCACTTGAAGATTTACACTTCATAGTGTGTTGTCTCTATGCACACTTAACATCACATAGCTTCATGGGCTTCACCCTTATAGGTAAGTTGAAGTAAAATTTATATTTTTTCCTTATCCTAGTATTTTGCTTTACTAAATCACTAAAATAAAGGGGAGAGGCAAATGTATTAATATAAAATCCAAAAATTGGTAACTTGAGCATGGATAATGATACCTAATCCATAGGTCCCTCTTGCTTACACTCATGACCCTCATAGGCTTGTTTTCACTAATTATTAGTCATGCATAGCCTTCTAGACCTGATCCTAACTAAGCTAGGACCCTTTTTTCATGACCAATCCATCTCCCTAGGTCCTGCTTGCCTAGGACAATAGTGTAATATTAGGACAATAACACCAATGCCAATGCTATCCACTTTTGGTGATATTATCCAAGATCATTTATGGCCCCATTGGTTAATTTTTTATAGTTTCCCATCCTTCTCCTTGTTAGCCTAATATGAGCAAATTCAATCCATAAAAAATAAATCCCTATAAAATCCCATTCAAAGATCATTTGGAAAGGGTTGGCAAGCATTATCAAGCAAACAAGAATACAAGTGACCACTTAATTAATCTTCCCTATTTTTTGCATACATACATATAATACTATCTTAAGCACATCTAAGTCTCTTCATTAGTCCCTAACCATCCTCAATCACATCTAGTCTAGCATTTATTTCATTCTCATATCAAAATTGCACCAAATAATTTCAAAGGGAGAATTACATATGGCTTGATCCCTCTTCAAAGTATAGGTATGTAGGTAGCATGCCCATACACAAGGTGTAAATCATGTATAGTGCATCTTACACACACTAAACCCACCCCTCTTGCTCAAAATTGGTCAAAGTACAATAGAAGATAGGGTTTTGATGAAAGAATCTACTCTATAGGGAGCTATAGAGACTTTCAACTACTGAAACTTTAGAGATAGGCTCACATAGACCTACAAAACAAAATCCAAAAAGGTCAGATCCTCAAAACAATAGTACCAGACAAAGACTATTGCACCGAAGCCACTCCTATCCACTTTCAACATTCCTATCGGATAAAAAAAATGAAAGCTAGAATCTTGTTTAAGATAGTGTCCTAACTTTGCACAGTGAATATCAGACCTTATCTCAGTTAGATTAGCATAGTTTAATCTAAGTCTTATTTTCTCCCTCTTATTACTATTTTTATAAAATCTGTAATTACAAATAAATTTCACAAATTAGTAGATTACTGCATATTATTTAATAATTTATCTATCCAGACCCTTTAACTAAATAAGGAATAATACACCAATATTCCCAAAATTGTTGAATCAATTTACATAAGTGAGCTCATCAAATAGTAGTGCTAGATAAATCCTGATCACATCCACCCTCCCCTAGCGGAGTATGAGAAACTAGGCTTCTTGTTAGATGAGGCTATCAATAAGTGCCCTAAATACATGTAAGGTATCAATCTCTACAGTCTAATTGATTGTAGAGGGCAGTGTCTTAGGAGGATGAGATTTGTCAACACATGTTCTTGATAATTGATTAGGTACATGTCGTTCCCCTAGTCTATCCTATGTAGAGCCCTTTCCCATACCCTAGAAATCTAATAAATCAAAATTTGGGATTTAATTTAACAAAAAACTTAGAATACAAAATTCTAAAAAAAAAGAAAGGGACCTCATTATTGTTAAAGGTGAGTGATCAAAGACCATTCACCATCAGTTACAAATTTTTTATTTTAGTAAATCCTGAGTAAAAGTGGATTGGAATCCATTTGGCTATCACATCAAGAGGCCCACTAGTCTTCCCATCAATGAATAGGGCACAAATTTGGGCTTTGGATATGTGTTTATCTTTCACAGTGGCTACCAATAGCTTTTAGAATAGTATGTCCTACATCTATTTCTATAGTCATCCCATCATCAATTTAACCTGTTAATGACTCAAGTTGGTCTACTAATATCTATAGTTTGTTTTCCATGGAAATTCAGTGGGGGTTATTTAAGTGTGGATCCCTTAATGACCTAATAAGATTCCCAAGTTCAAACTTATTTTTTACTATGTGGCTTGATAAATGCTCTTGACTACCTTAGGGGGCTTGAACAACTATATGATGTCTATGAGGTTTTTGTATGGGAGGAGGGTTAGGAGGGTTTTGTATGTGAGGAGGGGTTAGAGGGATAGGAGGGATAAGAGGGTTTTAGGGGTTAGGGGATGGCACATGAGTTGCTGCACGTGAATTTGTA
>JARHVA010008224.1:485000-532028 GCA_037957365.1 Torreya grandis
AAGGTAATAAAAAGTATCAAATTTGGTAGGGATTCATCATACACATTTATAGGTTACATAATTATATTAAATTCCTTTCAAGGCTTTATTTATATAATAAGAGAAGGAAGAGAGAGAGAGAAGGGAGGTGTCAAGAGTCCATCATGTTTGTAAATCTATCATAATATTAGTTTCATACAAGAAGTGTAAGGGAGAAGACAATTTTTTTGGTCTTGTCCATGTTATTAATGTAGGTATTTATTTTATTTTATTATGTTTTTCCTAAACGTTTGATATTATCTTTTCTATGTGTCCACGTCACAGGGAGTTACCATGACTATCATATTTCAGGTAGTGGGAGTTACTCCTTTGACTAGTTGATCGTTGATCAACTATTCTGAGTTTGGGGGTTTCAACTATTTAGGGGGAGTCACATATTTACTCACATATTTTTAAATATATAATTGATAAGATATTAATCATATTATAGATCATATTATATGGGTAATTACACATTTACTCAGCTCTCAACAATGGTTAATCATATTATAGATCTCTTAGTGTTAAGCATGGATAACTGATTGAGAACATTTAATGATGCATTCTGGACCTTGCTTGGGCTTAGCATCACAATTATCCTACCATGAATAAATTTTTTTATTCTCTATAGGACTCTCAATCACTTTAGCTTGGCTCAACCATAACCTGCATTCAACTGAGATATGACTCAAATCAAGGCAAACTACAGATGTGTTTGGCTTTACATATTTTATTTTAGCTTGATATTGAATTCAAAATGTAATCATCCATATGAGTTCTTCCTCCCTTATCTCACCACCAAAATTACAATTCCTCCAATCTAGATCCAAATTTTTCTTTAGCTATTTCTCTACATTTGCTAGTATAGGTGCCCAGACTACATGTTCTGATCACTAAGCCACTCACATGGTTTGGTTTTTTCGTATAAGTCATTCTTAATTTTAGTATAAACTCTATATTTTATTTTATTTTATTCTAAACTTAATATTATATATGAAAAACAATTTCATATTCCATTCTTCCTTTCCTTGCCATGAGTTAAGCCTTTATCTGGTCTCTTTTGTCCTTCGGTGATGCCATCTGAAGTAGGGTTTATCTCTTCCTAAAAATGCTCATTATTTCCCTTGGAAATGCCTATTTTGGTCCCTTATTTTACTAAACTTAATTAAAAATATGAAAACCTAAATGTTTTACCCTAAAACCTTTTCTGATAAAATGATTATTTCTTATTATTATTTTTAAAAAATAGTTATTTTTTTGCCTTTAATGGTTTGTCTTCATCTGAGAACCATATAGGGGAAATCTTGAGAGGTGTTTTTGAAATTATTTGACTTAAATAGGACCATAGCTCCATTTTGGTTCTAATAAGTGACTGGAAAGCTATGTTAACTATCTCTCCACTTGTACATTTACACTTTTAGTGCAAATTCACTAAAGAGTCCATTAATGACGGGAAATGTAATTTTATATAAATTTTGATTCAAAACTAAAATTTGAGTGCCATATTTTTCAAAAGTGTGTATTTTTTTCCCTCTTTCCATTAGAATAATATATTTTATAAATTCATTAAAGTTATAAAGTGCCATTTTTAGAGGGATGCCCATGCTATGGGCCCTATTTCTCTTGGCATTATATCTCATGAACTGATTGATCACATGTGGATGCATTTTTTACTATGATTGACATCCTTATTCTAAGAATGCACTATTTACACTTATTCATGCATTGGTTTCTTGATTCGACACATTACCAATTATGTCCAAAGTCCCATTCATGAGCTTGAAATATTATAAGATCATTACATATTTTATTGTGCAATTTTTCACTTCCTTAATGTGTTTTATTAGTCATGATGACTCTATTTGAGGGACTCCAAATGAGGAGTGTTGATTTTACACCAGTGATTCTTCTTGAAAATAGAAACTATGTTTCTTGGCATGTGTATATGTAACACTTGCTCACATGTAGAATCATATTTCATTTCCATACAAACATATTATTTCTCCCACAAATCTTACTTAGTTTGATAAGTGGGATAATACTTGTAACAAGGTTATTAGTACCCTATTGTTACATGTTTCCATGTTTCTTCATTTTCATGTGGAGCATATAGAGTGTCCCTACACTATTTGGAGCATCTTATAGTCTTATTTCATATATTACACTAAGATTTACATCACACCTCATCATCCTCTTCCTATCATCTCTTTTTAGACTATTTTAATCTATACTTCTATTTCCTATGACAACACATCCATGGTGGATACTGTTCTTCCTTCTATAGAGCCACCACTAAAAGTTGATATTCTTATAGGCATTATCTATACCGTTGTCTACTATACTCTTGTTTATGTGTTGGGAATGTGTTACAAGGTATGAATGAATTTTCCATTGATGTCATGTAAGTGTCATTGATGTAATTATGTGATGTCATTATTATTCTTGATGTTGAGTTCACAAATCCTTATTTGAGGAACCTGGTGAAATGGCATAGGCCTAGTAGTGTAATGATTTGAGACATATAATATATTTATAAGCATGTTTTGTAGTGTATTAACATGGTATAAGGTCACATGACATGATTTTAGAGTGTTTAAGATAGTTTAGGAGGTTTGAAGGCATGATCATAGTCTAAGTTTGACTGACAATATAAGGCCTAGTATGCTAAGTGACTTATAGTGGCCTAATGAGGGGTAAATATAATTTAAAAATATATAATATACATTTAAATAATTAAAAAATGTGTGATAATTTTGATGTTAAGTTTTTTAACAAAGTTTTAAGTCTATACCTAAATGAAAAAACATGAAAATTTGTTATAAGGTTCTCTATGTGCATAAAATAGGGTGTTACAAAAATGAGAAGAGATTTATTGTAATTTTTGGAATGTGAAACCTTTGAATGATATCATAGGAAATTAATGGAATTTGGTTAATTTACCTATATTTATTTTCCTAGCATTGGTTTTAAATATTATGGGCAATCCTTTATGAATGATTGCTAAGAAGTGAAACCATTCAAAACCCTCTCAAAACTCTTATAATCAGTCAAACAGAAATATATAATTGACTACAGATAAAAATTATCATATTTACCTATTTTTATGTTTGGAACATGTAAATTAATCTTCAAGGTTTCCTTTGATGGTTTTCATTAATCTTGAAAATGAATAAAAGCTACAAGAAAACCCTTATTTTTAGGAATTTTGATGTAGTAGGCAGGGTTGATTAGGTCAAAACATGAAAATGGATGGAGGATGATGTGTAATACTTATATTTTATTTAAAATAAATTTTATTAGTAGGTTTCATATCAAAAATTTTCTAAATTGGTCATGAAAATCATCCTATCTCTAAACAGATCTAATGAGAAAAATAATGAAAAAACTAGGTGAGAATGAGAATGAGATTAGGGATTTGATTCAGAGGAATAGGGATGAATCATAATTAATGGGTTAATTATTTTATAAATATTAATATTATTTATGTTTTGTATAATTGTTGATGATTCATATACTCAATCAAAAAGTTCTCATCAAACTGGTCTATCTAACAAAGTGAAGTCTGTGTAGAGTGAAGTAGTGAGATTGGTATGTACGACCAATATTGATATATAATCATAAAATATATATTTTTAAATATTATATAAGGATGATAAAATATATAAAAAACACATTATATTATTAAAAAAATGTGTTCCCATAGATGCTCTATGACTTTATTTTCTTGACTATGTTTTTGGTGTTATAGGCAACTTTATGTGTATGTGTGAAAATGATGTTTACAAGTCATTTTGAAGTAATATGGATGATAAAATGATATTAAATTTGTTATAAATATCTAATAGGATCATTTTAATTATTTTTTTCTCATTGGAAGTCCCTGTTCAAGTATAGAGAGTCAAATGTTTTGACTATTTATTGACAATGTTTGGTGGTTCTAAGTAAGCCATCTGTAGGAGTGTTTCTGAGGACTTTTGGCCTATGTGGTAAATGTTTTTTTTTTGGGAATTATATAAATTAATAAATATATTATTAATATGATTTTGTGTGTGGGTTATGTGGAAAAGTTGTGTATATGGTTCAAATTTGCAAGATAGACTTTCTAGCAATGACAAGGCCTATTGGCGAGTATACTTAATTAGATGGTTCAAGAAGTGAAAAGAAAAAATGGTGTTGGGGACATAAGGATAGATTAGGAGTGGTATATTAAAGTGAAATATTAAGTTTTTTATCCATTGGTGAAGGCTCAAAGTGTTCAAAGGAGGTCTAATTGAAACATGTACTTAAAGAAGGCCTAATTGCATTAGGTCTCTATTAGGCCTAATGGTGGTTTTATCCCTTAAGGGTAATGACCAACCTATGATTTTTTTTTTTCAATTAGATTTTTTTTTTTAGTGATATATTTAAATAATAATCCAAGTATGGTTAGGTCAATGTCCAACCAAAATGGGTGTGAGAACAAAGAATCAAGTATAAATTCAAGGCCTAATAAACCTATTTTGACTAGTTAGAATATTAAGCTATTGAGTGAAGGATAAAATTTTTTGGTGAATAGGTTAAGGGTTTGAATATCCTCAAAGAGATGAGATGAATATTAAATTAATATCTAACTATGTTTCTATAGTTTTTAAGCAAATTTATTTGACCTAATTATGCCAAGGAAAGGGCTAATTCAGCAAGAAGGTCTAATAAACTATTTGAGAGAGAAAAAAGAATGAGAAGAAAAAATAGAGGAGATCATCTTCAATTGAGTAAGAAACATGTGTCTAAGGGTGATCAGATATTCTAGGTAGCTGATTTTGAGCTTGGTTACCTAGGGGGTTGGATTTTCCTTGCAGGTTGAAGCTTTTAAAAAACATTAGTTAAGTTGGTACTTGACTTGTGAGGGGTTGGTAACTCAATAAATAGTTGATTAATTTATTATAAGATAGTATTAAAAGTTATGCATCGATTTATTTTTCTCCTCTAGAGGGTTTCCCACATAAATCTTATTCTTATGTTTTGTTCTTTCACTTATTACTCATATGAATAGTTACTTATGCATTTTTATATCTTTAGATATTTTTGATTGATAAGTGAATGATATATGAAAATGAAATAGGATTTTTCACACTGATTCACCCCTATTCTTAGTGAATATATCTCCAACATCATTTGTATCATGTTACTCATCCAAGGCCATCACAAATTGGTATTATAGAAGTCTTTGATTTTCCTAGTGAGTTTACACCTTTTGAGAGCATTAAAAACTCTTCTTTTCCTATGGATATTAAGATTATGGATCCATGTGATTCATATACAATTTCTTGTTCAACTTTAATATTTATAAGATGTGATTTCCAATTCCAATGGACATTGCGTCAGTGAATGTTCCATGTCATTCTTCTTCATTGAAATCATGTATACTTGATGACACTTCTGAGCCTGAGCATATTTGTAAGATTAAGGACTCCTTTTATGTCACATATGAATATATTAATGATGTGTACACACCTTTACCATCTATTTTTCATATTTAAAATATTGAGGAGTCATTTCTTAATCCACCTACTTCTAATCCACTTTAGACACTACAAGGTGTAGCTGTATTGATCCAAGACTCATCAGACACTAGGTAGTCTATTCTACAAATATAGGGAATTATACAGTCCTTAATAGTCTATAATTTTGTTTCACCCTCATTACATATAGAATTTATACCTCTTACTATGCATGAGGAGCATCGGTACTTATATAAGGACTATAACTTGGTTGGAGATCCATTAGGCACATTATGGGGACATTCACTACTCTAAGGTGATTCACTCTTCACTGTACCTACTTTTGAATTACTAAATTTAGTGGAATTAAATTCAATTCTTGTGCATTAACTTTCCAAACCTATGCCACATCTTTTTTTATAACTATTTAAGATATATTCATACTATTGCCTTCATCCTCCAGAAATTGCCTTCATCCTCCTTTATGGAATGGGCATACTTTTAGCACATGCATCATGTTATTGATTGGAATAAAGGAAGAAACATTGTTGGATGTAGACATAGCTCCTTTAATCTTCAGATAAAGGATATTATTATTGACATTCGTCATCTTGTGACCTATACTTGAAGTGCATAGAAATTTAACATCATATTTTGTGTGGAATTTTAGATCTATATTATTATTTTTTATCTTTTGGGGTGAATTTTTTCCTATGGATTATCTCCTTTTATCCATTTTATTTAAGTTTATTTGTACATGGGTTTTTCATCAAGCCTTATTTCTAGTACCCATTTCTTCCACCCACCTATGCTTTGATTATAGTTAGGGTGTTAGTGTAGGTATTTGTTTTTATTTATTTTGTGTTTACTACACTTGCGATATTAGCTTGATTAGGTGTGCATGTCATAAGGAGTTAACTTGAATATCCTATTTTAGGCAGTGGGAGTTACTCCTTTGATCAATTGACCATTGACCAATTATTTTGGGTTTGGGGGTTTCCACTATTCTAGGGAGAATTAGACATTGAATCACTTATTTATACATCTATAATTAGTAATATATTCATGAAGGCATGTTGAATTAGATATGTTAATTTCCATTATTATTATTTTTTTGATTTCTTACTTCAACAATTGAGTGTGTTCGATCTACTTCACCAATATTGGATGTCCTCATTTATGGATGAATATCACACATATGTCAACTTAAAAGGTAGAATTATTAAAATGTTGGTGAAGAAATGAATAAAAGACACTCATTGTGCATCTTGAACTAATTCATTTTATTATATATGGAGTTATGAACTACTTGTGTTGAGTTTCTCCTTATCTTGACACCTTGTAGCTTCTTGTTTTCTCCCAACCTAAAAATGTAAGTTTAAAAGTCATCATGAATGGATTTGATGATCAATGAGGCTCTTCGTGAAGAGTAGTATGGAAGCCCATCTTGATAGATTTAATACTTCTTGAATATAAATTCATTTTTTATGGATTTATATATCTGCTAATTTCAAGGTAGTTACAAGTTTTCATATTGTCACTTACCATGTTTGAGAATCTTCTATGCCAAACTTCACCTATTTTAATGCTTCTCTTTCAATGAGATTTAGACATTAACTTCAAACTTATCCTTTTATACTATTCATTTCTATTAGGATTTTATAACTTAATGAAAGATTAGTTTTGGGATTTGGAAACCTCCATCATGGCTTATCACTATATATATGTAATGTAGTAGTTCATATAGGCCTAGTGTGAGCATTGAAAATCAACTTGCAGTTGTGTATTCACACTTGATTATCAAGAGAGAAATAAGAGATCTTCATTGCTATGGAATATAAAATTAGGATTGAGGGTTAATAATTATTATTATCACTATTTTATGACATTAAAACAATGTATAGATGATGTTATATTATGCTTAAGATGCTTTAATAGTCTTCTGACCATTGAACCCTTGAAACAAGTCTGCAACTTTACCCTATTAAGTCTATATTGGTCACATTTATTCATTTAGGCTTTGTTATCAACTTTTAACCTATGTTATCACTATTAAAACTTCTTAAATCACATGTAAAGGATTATAATATCTCTATCCTAGCTCGAATAATCTCTCCTAATAGATTAGTATGATTGACATTTTTAAAATCCTATAATTATACTCAAGAACACAGTCTTTTGGGACAGTCTTCCATACATTTCCTCCCACACATGATAATGTTATACTCTATCAGAGGCCTACAAGAGACATAAGAACCATTCAATTAATTTTTAATCCATGTCAATCTAATTTGGTCACTTTAAGAGCTAATATTATTCATTAGGACTTTAAAGGGGGTTTTAACAAGGTTTTATGGTCTTAGATTGTTAACGTTTATTCATAAGTAAATTATCCTTGATCTCCAAACCAATTCCACTAAATTTTAGTAGGAACACCTTAATAATTACTCTAATATCCATTTCTACCCATGTAGTTCCTTATGCAATTTTGTACATGATGAAGTTAGGCTTATCAGTCAAGATAGACTTGTAGATGAGCTCGAGAAGGATAAGTATGGAGAATAGGTCATGAAAGTGTTTATTTTGAGTTGGGTACACCTCTCATAGGTGTGAGATACATCACATTATGTGTGTAAGTGATCCCCTAAATAAACTTACCCCTTTCAACTAATTAGAACATACATTAGGTCCTTATTTAGCACTTTATCCATTTTACAATGAGTTCAAAACTTATAAGATCTTAAACCAAGGTCCTATTTACCTCCTGAAAGTATTAATTCCTCATATTTTAAAAAAAAGTTTCACAAATTCCTCATGTTTCATGAATAATCCTGTAGTGACTGTTTAGGCTTCTTAACTGCAACTCTATGATAATGAGTCCTCTTGAGTTGGTTTTCAAATTATATTTGATCTTGGTAAGGATGGATAGTTTACTCATATGATATATTACCTATAAAAACTTCTTATCACTTCATATCCATCACATGTATTCCTTTTCTCTCTCACCTACCTATGACAAGCATGTAAGTGATTATTAGGCTTAAAATTGCCACTTATTATGTTTTTTCCTCTCTCCGTCTATTTTTCCAATTGTAACATTTTAAAACATGTATATTATAATTCATGACTATATATACATGCATTTAGTCATGAAAATGGACTTGACCAACTCACTTAGTCTTCACCCTGATGCACATAACCCACTTGTAAGATGTTCATTTATGCCATGATTGATTATACACAATTACGTATATTCATCAATGGAACATATACATTAAGGTCTGAGCTCAATTAAATGTGAGGTACATGTTTATACTAATTTTAGAGATGAGAAACCAATCTCGTATTAGTTTCTCCAAGATGAGCCCAAGAGCACTATTACTCTCTTAGGCCTTTAATAGGCCTATGACACTCTTCAATTCAAGTAGCATGATGTCTTATAATTTTATATTTAAAATAAGGGTTTTCATCCTTATTAAAACTTGGTAATTATTCTTATACACTCTATCTAATATTCATAACCCATACTTCATGCAAAACCTGCCATTCTCTATCTACTTTCTTATCAGGTATTTATTTCACATGAATTGGCCATTCTATTGCTCTCTTTTATTCTCATATCAGATATCAACATTCTAAATATTTCCTATGAGGTTTCACACACCTTGTATAACCTTTTAAAACTCTATATTCATCATCAAACCTACCTCCTTTATGCTAGTTCATCTCAACTTGTAAGTAGACCTATAAATGACGATTTTAGGACTAAAACACCTCTTTATTCACCTCATGATTGGTTTTCCTTACTTGGATAATCTTATATGAACACATCAAGACATATTACACTTGTTTATTATCATAACTATTATAAAATGCCTTGGAAACATGTTCCTTGATCACATGCTTGTGTCCATTCCTTCATACTTGCAAGTTTGTTGAAGAGCATTAAGGTGAATCTCTCTTTAAGTATGTTGTCTAACCTTACCCATTTGATCATGATTTGGAATAATTTAGTGAGACTCCTCAAAATTTATAAAACACATATATGGTCAAGAAATGTCTCAAGGTGATTGGAGATTCATTTCTTGTCTCTTGCCAATAGCCTTGTTGGAGTCTCTTTGATATTGGTTGTGAGTCTATTTGAGTGCAAGAGAACCTTTTTGAAGGTGGAAGTAGACATAATGAGATTATAGGAGGACTGTGAGGTGTTTATATAAGTTTTTAAAATACCACTTGAGGTGAGGTAACATTAAAACCAATCAAAAACCTATATATAGCTTCTCATCTAGTTTTGCAATGCATTTAAAATGGAGGTTTTGCTCTTCTGAGGCTGGAGCATACCAAGCAGATACTAGAAAATGGTGTGAAAACTATAATAGGGTCTCACATGGTCTCACACAATTACTAATTTGTAATAATGAGATCACACATGCCTTGAAACTATTGTAATCTAAGCCTATTAGGTTTAAAGTGACCTTTTTCACCTTAAATTTTTAGTAATTATTCATAAAGCTAAGGGGATTGATAAAAAAGTGAATGCCACAAACTAGAAGGAAATTAGGTTCCCCTCCTTTTCCAAAGATCTTTGGATCCAAAGTTCTCTCCTCCATGAACTATCCTTGAACTGGTAACCTTCCTGAGCTTGCAAAATAAAGGTGTGAATCTGATGGATAAATAGTATAATTTTTTTCCTTATATGTCTCTAAAAAAACTTAATTTGCATGGATTTGGGTCTGAAGGGTCTTGGAGGATCCTTATAAAGGATTAAAATTTGATCCTCAAAAGAAAAATTTGCAAAGAGACCTACATAAGCTTGTTTTCTTCATGAAACTACATATTATTCCTTCTTATACTATTGTATATGATGAACCAAGTGATTATGAAGTTTTACATAAGTTGTATGGAGGTGGAGCAATGTGCAAATCTTTTCCCACATTTCTTTCTCTATAACCTCATTATCTCTTATTTAGACTTTCGAAAATGATGATTCGATAGTTACAAAGATATTCTAATGTTGGGAAAGTAGTCTCAAGACATTTTAAACCAAATTTATGGCCAAGTAAACATATCATGACATTACACAAGTGTTAATTAACATGGAAGACCCATATTCAATGATATAAACCTTCACTTTAGACATTTTCTCAAAAAATCATATTACAACATTACAATAAGTAATACAAGACACAATGAAGAAAACCTTAAACTTTACAAACATACCTTAACTTCTCCAAAAATTTTAAAATTGCTATGTTATTAATTTACTAGTTTCACTCATTGGTCCACTTGCTTCAGCTTGGAACACATTTATTCTTAGAGGGTCACCATTATTATTCTTGACCATGATTCAAGATAGACCTTGACTTCATACTCAAACCTTAATTTTTTCCAATTTACCTTAATATATGCTAAACACTTTAGAAATCGCCACATTGATTGAATTTGATGGCAAAACTAGATTACTTGACCTTACTTCTAACTAAACCATCCTAAGAGACTCTATAAATTACTAAGAAGAATACAAAGCCTAACACCTTAAGACCAACCATAATGAGATCTTTGATAAAAAGCTAAATTTACAAGCATAAAAAGACTATCCATTTTGGCATACAAAATAAATTATGCCTACAATTGTGCTTAACACTATGACTAGATCTCATGTTGCTTAGTGACTCCAAATAAATTATGACTCATCACCTTATATATAGAGTTTATGGTGTTTAATGTCGTATTATACAAATATAGTCTAATATTAGTTTGTGAAGAATCAAACGTTTATGCCACAAGATCATAAATTTTTTCCAGCTACACAACAAAAAAAAAAATAGAGTTTTAAAGAATAAAATTTTGAAAAAGTTGATTATGAACTCATTGCAGGAAACCTAAACTAGCAATTTTACCTTGAGTATATCAATGATGTTGAATCTTATGGAATATACATACCATGTTATAGATGTGGATACAAATATAAATATGATGCAAAGTATTATTACTTGAAGTTAAAAAGATAATTTTACTATGTGTTCTCAGTAGTTTATGTCTCATAATTAGGGGGTATTGGGGAGATACTAGATATTGGGACATAATTAAAATTTATGTCACATTTTGCTATGATCTAAGTGGGTACCCATACCATCTCTCATCATCTATAAAATAAACAAATGAAAGAGTTAAAGAATGATTCAATTAAAATCAAACCTATTTTAAGATAAATTTAAATTCTTCCTTTTTAATAAAAATAGATAGAGAATAATAGGGAACTACAATGTTAATTATAGTGTTATCATTAGAGTTTTATAGTATAGAAGAGGTACTAATAGCATATATCATCATCTATAAAAAAATGAAAGATAAAAATTACATAACCTATTTAATATAAATTAAAATTGTTCCTTCTACGTAAAGATATAGCTAGAGGGATAAAAAGAGAGTAAAATAGTTAAAATTCATGTGCGCATAAGCACGATAGAGAGAGAGAGAGAGAGAGAGAGAGAGAGAGAGAGAGAGAGAGAGAGAGAGAGAGAGAGAGAGAGAGAGAGAGAGAGAGAGAGAGAGAGTAATCATATTTTTCAGTAAATGATTTTTATAAAAAATAAAAGATTGACATTTCACTTCTTAAAGTCCCTTCACCCATCAAGAACTGGTGTAAATCATAAAAATACCACATAGAAGAATATCCCAAATCAATCTAGGATAAATTCTTATAATCCTTCAAGGGGGAATATTATCCTGATGATGTCTATGGTTATTGATATATGTAGTGGTCATAATTTTAGTAAGGACATGATCAATTAGTAGAAGCCTACACTAATTCTTTACATATCCTTTATACAAAATCATGCTCTTTCGAGATAAATCAACATTGAGTTCTTAATTATTGTAGTGTCTTATGACCATCTATTTAGTCTAGAGTGAAGTTGGTTGAATCCAAGATGATGGGTGAGGCCTATCACTATGTATAAACTATTTAGGAAGAGTTCAAACAAAATTCAAAGAAGAAAATAATGTCCTTACAAAAGCATATATCTACTTTTGATAAGTCTAAAACATGTAAGCATAATAAATGGTGTGATAGACATAAAATCAACAGTCACTATAAGATAGAGTTTATACTCCAAATAATTAGGTTATGTGAATAGAAATAGAGGATGATGGACTTGAAATCTCATATGGAATCATTGACACAAGTCCCAATGTTCTCTTTTACACCACACAAGCAACCCTCATAAAGCAACACGTTGAAATAGAGTGACTATTCCGTTTATAGATGTGGATACAATGGCAGCAATTGGACCCATTTATCAATTGAAATAGCATGAAGAACATCATTATTACATTTATAGTTAAGTCACTAAATATTCCAACCAAGCTTCATCCAAAATCTTACAAATTGGGGTGGTTTAGCTCTTGGAAAAAGCAAGGTATCTATGTCACTCTCCAATGTCATTTCTCATATGTTATTCTTCATTTCAAGGAGGAATATTTTATGATGTAATACCCATTGATGTCTATGATGTACTCCTTAGATATCCATATATGCATATTCACAAGTGTATGTACGATGCCAATCCTGGTAGGGTACATGTATCAATAGGAATAAAGAGGTATTGGATTTTATAAGTGATTCCATGCTCAATACATGTCATGCCAAGTCCAATGAATATTGTGACATAAAACTCTGCACATTCAACCCTCGAAATTTCCCCACCAACTGATGCAAGGCCTGAAGAGACAAAGATAAATCAGATTCTAGAAATCATGTTTACACAAAACTATTCTATGCCTATACAAAGAGTTAGTTCCCAAAATAAGTAAAGTGTTTCTTTTAGAGATAGCTAGAGGAAAAGTTTGTGCACTTACTTTTTAGACTAAACACAATCAAGGCTATTTATTCACAATGAGGTGTGACTGATCTAGGTTGATCCATTAATAGTGATTCTCACATGAATGTGTGGACCATTATCTTGGCATGTCATATATGGTGACACTTGTTTGGTTTATACTACATTAGGTGGATTTGGACAACAAGATCCTACTACAAATTACCATTGTTGCTCATCTAGCTTTACGCTAATTGTAATAAACTCTCCTTTGCGTTCAACACATATGTGTCAGCCCACAAGATCCAACTGAACTCTTACATTATGATATAGTACCTATAGTGCTAGAATTGTAGAACATAGCTCATTAGTAAAGGGAGTTGGTGACATCAAAACATAACCATCAAGAAATGATGATTTATACATGGAAATATATCAACTTCTATAATAACTCTCAACCTCACGAGATATATATATATAAAAGCATATATATATATATATATATATATATATATAAATATATATAAAAGCAATAATTATATTATAAGATATAAGTCATGCATCTTTCTCAAGCGTATGTCAAACATGAATGGTTCACCTCTTTCAGCCCTAGACATTAGGGTTGAGAGTTTTGTGGTTTTGAGTTTCATTGTTTCAATTTTCATGGGAGTTTTAAATCAACCCACTTTTTTTCTTCTAGTGTTTTTGGGATCTGAATTTAAAGGTTTTGGGTTCTCTATTATTTAGATTACTAGGTTTTAGTTTTCTAGTTTTAAAATATTGGTAGTTTTCATGTCTAGACATTTAAGTTCTAAACTTTAAGTTTTTTTTTTCTTTTTTCTTTTTTTTTTTTTCCAAATTTTCAAAAATTTAAAAATTGAGAATTTCAGATTTTGTGTTTTAAAGATTTTTGAATTTAAATTTCTGATTTTAAATTTAAAATTTCAAAAATATTTCATATCAATATATTTTTTATGTTTTCTAAAATTTCCAAACAAAAAAAAAAAAAAACTAAGAAAAAAAAGAAGGAAAACAAAACAAATTTTTTTAATTTTAAAATTTTAAAAATCAATCTCTTTAAATTTATTGTATTATTAAATCTTAAAGTACTATTGCCAATAATATAATGCATATAACATGATATCTAATGATTGGTTCAATATATTAACCTTATATGCATTGGAAATAAATACCTTGATATTACATCTACAGGGGTGGGTAAATATTAATTAGGTGAATCTGCAATACAGTTTTAAATTGGTTGGCAAATTGGGGACCCTGGTTTTTAAGTTGACTGGCACCACTCACACTAGGTTGGACAACCATAAATAAATACTAGATAGGAGCGCAAAACAATCCGTAACATTATGTCCAGTAATAGCCCACGTATACGGGTCTGCAAATAAATTATATCTATAACGACAGTGTTCAATGATCATGTGCAACACTTTTGCTTTTGAACGACAAGGTCTGAGATTGTAACCTTTGAATTGGGTTAACGCAATACCCAATAAATACTATTGACCAACTCTATTCAATGGGCAAACGCCGTGTCAATCCTAGCTGATTAAATACTCATGTGGAGCCCACGGTTCTTTCGTGCATAACAATCTGTATAGGAATGCCAAACTTAAAGAGAGTTGTAAGTGCCTTTCTGCTGCTGAAATCCTGTGTTTTTCAGACAAATATACAGTTAGTATTTATGCTGCTGTAGTAGGGAATAAAACAGATAGAAAATAATAATGGGTAAAGCCCCCTACTGTGAACAAATGAGCCTGAAAAAAGGGTCATGGACACCTGAGGAAGATAAGATTCTTGTTGAGCATATTCACAGAAACGGCCATGGAAGCTGGCGTTCTGTTCCGAAGCGAG
Source organism: Torreya grandis (assembly GCA_037957365.1). Lineage (NCBI taxonomy): Eukaryota > Viridiplantae > Streptophyta > Pinopsida > Cupressales > Taxaceae > Torreya > Torreya grandis. Next base: position 500,191 of record JARHVA010008224.1, read on the forward strand.
CTGGTCTGTATATATATTATAAAATATACATGTACTGCATTGATTTCAGTTGTATAAAATGCATGCATAACGACATAGAAAATCATATAGATTGAATTAATATTCCTATATATACTCATTGGGTAATGAATTTGGGTGTTATATATTGCACTTAACTTGTGTATATGTTGTGATTAAATGTTTAGAAAATGGTTTACATGTAGAACAAATGCTTCGAAGATAGATTTTATATAATTAGATAATTCTTCTGGGCAAAGCAAGTTCTGCAATTTTCTTAATTCTGTAAAGGAAGAGGAAATAGTTAGCAGATTCAAACATGTTACAGGTGAACTTGTGTGTATATGTTGTGAATGCGGACAGGGCTTTTGAGGTGTGGGAAGAGTTGCCGCCTGCGTTGGACTAATTACCTAAGACCAGATATTAAGCGAGGTCGATTTTCCTCAGAAGAAGAAAGAACTATTATTCAGCTGCATGCAATTTTAGGCAACAGGTATAACAAAATACAATATTATCTATTTGCTTAACCATATCACTGAAGGATGGACTGTGAACAGTATATCTGGCATGAACTGTGTTTTATCCTTTATAATTTTCCCCGTTCATTTTTAGATATACTGTTTACAATCATTTAGCGGTGGAAATCTTAAAGTACATGTGAATTAGCAATACCAAACCATAAAGAAAGCTCTTGACATCGTGAACTTAAAAAGACTTTTCATTCTTTCTTTTCAATACGTTTGAACTCTGCAGGTGGTCTGCAATAGCTTCCCAGCTCCCAGGGAGAACCGACAACGAGATCAAGAACTTCTGCAGGAGCACCCACCTGAAGAAAAAGCTGTTGCGGATAGGATTGGATCCATCCACCAATGCAACCAAATCTGCCACAAACACTGCGCCAGGATCACAGGGATCTCAGTCCTCAGCACTGACGAGGCACATGTTGCAGTGGGAAAATGCAAGGCTTGAAGCTGAAGCAAGGCTCGCCAAAGAGTCAATTCTGTCATCTTCGTCTTCTAGGTGGCTGGGAAATGATAATGCAGACTCCACTGCCAAAGAACCCACTGACTATTTCTTGAAGCTATGGAATTCAGAAGCAGGCAAGGTTTTCAAGGAGGCCATTAATAGTAACACTAAGAATCTAAGAATCAATGATGAAAACCTACATGGAATGGATCTCGATCAGGAGCATTCCTTTTCAAGGACTGATACAAGACTCCAGTTGAATTTAGCCCCACTTTCATCCTTATGTTCTGGTTCCAGCTCTGATCATATTAACATTGATCAGCCCGATAGATTAAATCACAATCAAGATAATTCTTCTGATGGGATTAGAAAGACTAAATCCTATGATTCTTCTGCTCCTAATATGGCCGTAGTCATAACAGAAAACAAAAAATCCACCTATGAGGGAAACTCTAGCTGTGATGAATTAGCTCATCGTCATGCTGATCATAATCATGACATACACAGCTTTGCAGACCTGCTCCTCGATTTCCCTAATAACAATAATGCTAAAAATAACAATAACCGGAACAACATAAGCTCCATGATGACAGAATTGAGTACGAGTTTTCAGCAGCAAGCAACTTGGCCATGGCATGAATTAGGGCTGGATGAGGACAAGGATTACTGGAACAATGTTTAAAATTGAGAGAGAGATAGAGAGAGAGAGACGTGCCTCAATATGCTGTATACGTATAGTTTACGCGCGCCAATATGCTGTATACGCATAGTTATGACATGTACGTGATCTTAGTCTTCGCCTGTACAATTTCCATCCTCCTGGAACCCGGTGTTATGTGCAACGATTTTATTAATGTAATTAATTTCTTCATATATTCATTGTTGTGTAAAGTGCTTTTTTAGCTCAAATTTTAGGCCCTTAAGATGTCTTCTGATTGACTTTTTTCTATCAATCAAAATAATCTTCTAGAAAAAAGATTAAGCTGTCTCTCACACACACACAGATATATATATATATATATATATATATATATATATATTCTTGTTGTCTTTTTTTTGGAAAATCATTTAAGAGCAGGTTTATGTGTTATTGTCATGATATATAATTTTAATTTCAAATTTATAAATAGAAATTATGACTATATATTCTAAAATATATGTCTGCATTTGTTATTATAGCTTTATTTTCAAATTTAAAAAATATTTATATTAAAATGATATTTATACATTATAATTATTAATAAATTAAAAAAAAATGAAATATATTGTCATAGATATTAATAAAAAAAAATAGAGATGAATATATAAGATGATTTATATTAAAATAATAGTGGGACATTAAATAATAGGGGAAAAAAAAAAAGAGAATTGAATATGAAAAGTCTCACAACATATAAATAATAGTAATAAATAATATGCACAATTAATGATACGAAATAAAGGACATTGAAGATCATCCATAAAGGGGATGCTACCCTAAGAAGAGGGCTCTCCCTATTACAAAGAATTACATAGAATGCTAGTTTTCTTACATGAACAAAACTTCCAAATCAAATTGTGTATGGGTTAACTCCATGAAATAAGGAGATGATAAGGCAAATATTAGAATTATTAGAGAAAGGGTTCATTAAGGAGAACATGAGTCCTTGTGCGACACCAAACGTACTCTCACCAAAGAAGAAATGAAAGTGAAGAATGTGTATGGATTCTAGAGTCATCAATAAGATCAAAATAAAACATTGGTATTTATTCATTTGTAAAGATCATATTTTAGATTGTTTTGATGGTGCTTAGATTTTATCCAAGATTGATTTGAAGACTGGTTACCATTAGATCTGAATTTGGAAACGGGTTGAATGGAAGACTTTGTTCCTTAGAAATTATTGGTTGTAGGAATGGTTGATGCTACCATTCTAAATAACTAATGCACCCACCACTTTTATGTGATCTATGATCTAGGTAGGCCATATATTGGAAAAATTGTTATTATTGATTTTGATGATATTTTGATTTTAATAAAAAATTGGCAAAGTATTTTGACAATAGTGTTTGATATACTTAGAGTAGAAAATTTGTTTGTAAACCTTGAGAAGAGTAAATTTTATAGAGCCCAGTTAGTTTTCTTGGGAAGTGTAATTTTAATTTTTGGAGTGAGTATGGAAACAAGAAAGACCAGGCCTATACTTGAATGTCCCTACAAGCATAATAGAGATGAGCATATTTCAAGGATTCGTAACTTATATAAGATATGTATTATAAATTTCAATCATATATGTGATCTATTACCCAATTGCACCAAGAAGTTGCCCCAAGGGGAAATCCTTTTCTTGGACTAAAGTAGTTGAAACCAATATTGAACAACTTAAAAAGATGGTGGCGGAAGCTCTAATGATCTCCTTACCAAGCTATATGAATATCTTTACCATTGAATATGATCCTTCAAATATTTTAATTGGAGGATTGCCAAGAGTCAAGAAGGCATTCAAATTTCCTTTATTAGAGAAAAACTAAACTAAATGAAAAAATGTTATGGTACTTATGATAAACAATTCTATGCTACTGTCTAGACATTAAAACTATAGAGGCATTGCCTTTTGCATAGACATTTTTTTTGACAAAAATTTAAGCATTATAATATGTTATTACTCAAGCCATGTTATCTCATATGCATGCCAAATGGGTTTCATTTTACAAAGTTATACATCTGTAGTGTAACATTTGAGAGGAAAGACAAACCTTTTGGCTAATGCTTCTAGTAGAGGACATCACCTTCTTGCTGCAATGACCAATGAGAATGTTGCATTTGAAGAAATGAAGGAAAATTACGTAAATGGTATATAATTCAATAAAACAAAATCTTAAAAAATGAATAGGTGCAGGTAAGGAGTTTTATGATGAATATTTATAGACTAGCATATTTTTTTTTAAGGAGATCTAACTTTGTATCATCATTAGGTCTTCTATGGAAAGGTTGTGTTGGTTCCCAGTTGTACACCTCTTTTACTTGGACTTGCACACTTAAATAAAAATAGCAATCAAAGATGAGAAACTTACTTATATGTCATTATATTCAGGAAGGGTTTGGCATCAAGAATGAACCAAATGCAAGAAATGACTGAGAGGCATCGACAAAGGGTATGGTTATCTCCCTACTATTTTTGGCTCTACCTAAACCAAGGTGAGAGGACCTAAGGGTTATGTTACTCACATAGAGTGACTTTATAATTCAATCTCCATGGGAATTTTTGGCACAAGGAAACATAAATATGACCAAGGCACAACCAAACTTGTTCACTCCACTTGACAAGGGTTATCAGAAGGAATGAATAAATGCACCAGGTCATATACAAGCTACTGAAGATAGATGGGTATATGACTGTAACCTTCATTCTAAAGAATTTTTCAATAACAAAGGGCTGAATGAAAGACTATAATGCTAATGTTAAAAGCATAAATTACAGACACATTCTAAGTATGAAAAGATTCATGCATTTGTAGGCAAATAACACTCATAATATCTAACAACTATATTATTTATAGGGTAGAATAGTGTAAGACAATTTAGATAGTTGTAAAAGGGTGGTGTAATGGTGATTTTGAAATAACAGGGGATCTTGTAATATTCATGACATTATTCCTTTGCAAAGATTTATAAAAACTAAAATTCAAGCTGATGGGAACTACTAGGAGTATTTGCATTTATTGGTTCCAATACCATGCAAATACCCAAATGATTCTTAAAACCCAAGGGCATACACTACAACTAAAATTTCAAATACCTTTTCCCATTGAATCCATAAACTCACAGTTCTATAAAAAGTCATTCAATAACATATTTTCAAACTAAACTATGGAAGGGATCTATAATCTAGATCTATGCTCAAAATGGTAAGCAGTAATGAACATTGAATCAAATATCCAATTAGCAATATTTTCAAAACATATTATTGTAATTCATCATTAGGAAATAGTAATAACCACAAGCATTCTATTTAACTTTGAAAATAAACCTTACATACATCATTTTTATAGAATGCTACCATGGGGACAAGCATGGTGAATTTGGTCTTTTGATAAGGAAGACATAAACATGCTCTCAAAACTTACTAATGGTTGTCCAACTACAACCACACAAGCAAGGGAGACAATACATACACACAATAGAACTTAAGACTTAGAGAGAATGAATAACCAATAATAACCTTAGAATAGAGGAAAAGCCCCCTATTTATATATATTTTACTAATTTTCAAATCTGGGAATGTGGGTTATAATTCACAAATTTTCAAAATTGCAAAACAACCCTCCAAGTTCTGCCAAGATGCTCCCATCTAGAAAATACTCCTTACCACACCTAGAATCTTCATCCATTCGAAATAAAAATCATTATTGTAATTACCTATAAAAAAAATGATGAATATTTGTAATAAATCTTTGCTCTTCTTGGATGGAAATACATTTCACATGAGGTGGAAGGAGAATATTCAATTTGGAGGCCAAAAAAACCTCTTTTCTTCTTGTGTAACTACTTGGAGATTTGCTTTGACCACTCATTTGTACAACTGAAACCTTTTTGATAACATGCCTTCCTCGTATGCATGGCAAAGAATAACCTTACTCTTGTAATGATTTATTTTGAACACCCTAAATGAATGGCCATTTAAAGAATCTCGTTTGGAATGGCCCACCTTGAACTTCTAGACCTACAATATATCTCTTATGGAGTGTTTGAATAAGAAAAGAAAATGAAAATGTAAAACTTAGGTTATTTTACCTTTTTACATTCTTGCTCCAACTTGAATTTTCATAATTTGCTTTTTTCACAATTTCTTTTTTCAAATTTGCCTTTTAGGGTTAAATCCTTATATTTTTAATGCATAAATGTATTAGTTTTCACTTTTTGACCTTTTGGTGAAATTATTGTCACTTTTGCAAATTTGCAAATTTTCTTATTTTGGGGAAATCTGGGTCCCATTTGTAATTTTACAATTCCTTTGTATTGGGTAAATCTAAAACTTAGTAGTAGTTTTTCAATTTACAAATTGCAAAATTACAAAATATAAAATTATAATTATAGAATTACAATTCATAGTTGTAGTTCCCCTAGAAAGTTCCCTCAAGTAAATGGGAACTCTAGTTTCAATTTGTAATTTGCAATGTGCAAAATTACATATTATAGTTGGAGTTCCCATTTCCCTAAAAATATTTCTTTAAGGAAATGAGAACTCTAGCTGAAATTTATAATTTGAAAAACTATAAAATTACAAATTGTAGTTGGAGTTCTCATTTCACTAAAAGACTTCCTTAGGGAAATGGGAATTATAATTACAATTTAAAATTTACAATTTGTAAATTTGAAAAATTACAAATGGACTTGGAAGTTCTCATTTGCACTAGGACCCTTAAGGAAATGGGAACTCCAACTACAATTTACAATTTTGCAAAATTATAAAATTGCAAAATTGTAGTTGGCCTTGAAAGTTCTCATTTGTAAATAGACCTCATGTTGACTAGTATTGACTGAGGGTTTGGCAGATCAAGCTGCAATTTGTAATTTACAAGAGTGGAAAATTATAAAATTACATTCTTCCATCAAATATCCTTGAAGCTCCTCTTGAGTTAACTTTTCTCCATTTTGCTTTAATTGGAAGGATTGGGAGACTTTACCACAATTTACAAACTACATATTGGAGACTTGCATTTTCCAAGTTACTTTTCCCACACAATTATCTAAGGGACTTTGGGAGCCTCAACTACAATTTTTTGAAACTTGCCATTTTCTTGACTTTTACCCTAACTCCACTCCTGCAACTTAGCATGGAAAGTGATTTATAAAGGATTCTTCTAGAAACTTATCTCTTCTCCATATGATGCTTCAACACAACAATATTTATTTGTGTGAACAATGCACTTGAATCTAAAGCATTCACCAATAAAATTTTCATCACCCTAATTCTTGCAAACCTCACTTTTAACTACATTTCAAGTGGTAGTATAAAACTTGGTAAGAATATCATGTAAAGTGTCATTAGCTCCATAAGAATTTTACAAGTATCATATGATTGGCTAAGCCTCTATTCATGTCAAACTGGTTCCTTCAAATCCCTTTCAAAAATGTCAGAATGCTCCTTTGTAATGGTTTTCAAACTAGACTTCTTAGGAGAACTATATGCTTTCTTTAAACTATTTTGAATGAACATGGGACCGAGCACCATTTTTTATTTTCTTGTTTTATTTTATGTCCATAACATATTTAAAATCTCCCCATATAATATATTTCCTTACAACTAGAGTGAAGGTACCTATTAACAACCTCAAATCATTAAATACAAGTAAAGATCCCTCATACATCACAAGTAACTCTACTTGACTTATCTTTATGTTTTGAAATTTCAGAGCTCTGCATGCTCTAGATAATTTTATTTTATTCATTTGATTTTTTTGGATTCTTCTCTTCAGGAGAAGACGTACCTGCCTTAATTGTCTTAGTCTTGCTTGATATATTCTTGGATACATCGGCATTACTCAGTGGGCAGTAGTTGCTAAAGTATGAATCCCAGATGGATGCTCAATTCTTGTGCTAAGTGGGCCAATGTTTGATCCATACACCTTTGGAACCTATGCATAAGATAGAATTTTATTTACAATAAATTATGCTACATTTCCACCCATGTTTTATCAAATTATGGTGTCCTTCAATGTTTTGCACTAGGTTTAGTAACATGTGTTGTCTTTTGATTCTACAATCTAGATGACTCAAGAATCTATGCAACCATTAATAAATTTAGTTAAGATGGATTACCAAGTGTAAGGGTATGCTTATATCCAAGTGGGACCAATGGTGTCCAAGTGGCACTAACCCTAGTTAAGGTGTCTCCTTCCTAGGTCTATAACTAGATGTTAAAGCCTACTCATTATTAGAAGGTAATCCTCTCTTCCCACATTTTGAGCCAACAGTGGTGTAAACCTTCCAAACCTCCTGATGATTTTAAGATTCTTATTTTTCTTCTAGGAAGAAACACTCCCATATCATCTTGTACATTATCTCAGTTAGATATATCCTTAATGTGTATATCTCCACTTCAAAATTCTCAAAAGGAGAGTTTCTATCCTTTGGGGCTCGTTGTTTTGCATCTACATGAAACATAACATTTCTTTCCCACTCTATCAATGGATTCCAAGTAGATATACATCTAATTTGGCATTAGCCAAGCAATTTTTGATAATAAATGATCTTGAAATAAAGTGTGTAATGCCAATGAATTTATAATCATGATCAACATTCAAAATCATCTGACTTATGTATGCTTCTTACACACAATGACCTTTTCATGCCTATTATTCTCTCTTCCTTTGCCAAAATCTAGAGCTGGGAATATAAATTATAATTTTCAATTTATCTAAGATCTAATTGCACTTCAACTTCCCATTTCTACCACGCTTGTCTCCTTTGCATTTCAAGATTTAGAGATGAGCCAACAATTTGTAGTTTTAATAAGTGCATTTCACCATGTGTTTACCAACCATAATTTATCTTGTGAATTTATACGTCCCTATTTGAAATTGTAATTTGACATCTTATAACTTTGGCAAAAATGTATGGTGTCATTTGTAATTTAGACTTTGGTCAAACCTACAGTCAGTAGACTATTCTTTGCCACATACCACATGTTTCATTTGCAACCATGCATCATTTATTTTATATTTGATTCATCATTATACTTACATGTGGGAATTCCATGCTTATAGCATGGAATATAAACTTCTACTATGTTTTTATTTTGGTGTCATATGGGCACCTCTATGTCAACCCTCTATGTCTACTTTCAATGTGGCTATCTCATTTTAATGTATCTCTAACCCATCTACAATTTACAATGCCCATTTGTGTGCTTTAAGACCCTGTTGTACTTGAGATTATGCTGAGTTTTTTTTAACTACTTGTCTCCATATGGGCATCAATTTCCCATCGTGGACCTCTTTACTAAGGTAGTGTGGGGTAAATTTGGAGTTCCAACTAGGTATCAATGTTTCATAGCTAATGCAATAGGATACATAGGTAAATAGGTAAAAATCATTAATGGGCAAAAAATAATTAAAGGATTAATAATATGGAGATTTTCTTCTTCTTTCAAAACAATCTTCTAATCATCCATTTCCATTTGGTATTTTGGGTCTTCCTTGTTCACATTGCTAGTCTTCTAATAACTTTCTCTTTTCACCATCTCATTTTTCCCATTCTTTACATGGAAATCATTGAAATTATTTCCAAGGTTTCTTAGAGTTTTATATCACACTGATGCTTGAGCTAGGGAACTTCACATAGAGCATTGTTATTAAAAACACCATATACTCCTTTTAGACTATCATTCCTTTTTTTTTTTTTTTTACACTTTATAGCCTTTAAGCCTTTAAAAACATGACAATATTAAATGTTAATTAAATAGGGATCTCACATGGCTTAAATTAAGGTAAGAGTGAGAACAAAGGTTTTTAATGACTTGAGGTGAAAATAGGACCTCTTAACCTCTAGTAAACACCTATAGATAGGAAGTGGGATAGACAATCCATATACTTATATTTAACAAGGGCACAATTGCTTAGTGAAATTTTTGGCACCAACACTAGCTCTCTCCCAAGGATGTACAACCCCTATAGGTGTGCAAAGAACCCTAGAACACAAGACTAGGTGCCAGTTCATTGGATCATAAAGTCAAGATTTGAGTAACTTATTAGCAAACACTCATGAAAAGCGAACAAAAAAAGGCATATCAACAAAAATAGATTAGGAGGATCTAAAAATAAACACATGATAAAAATGATGAATAAAATATACAAATAAGGCCCAAAGTAGAGGGCAAAAAAGAAACAAAAAAATTAAGAGATAAAACTATACACTATACAATAGTGCACACAGGTTATGAACTCAGTCAAGGAAACGTTTTGGATGTTTTCTATTGAATGGTAGCTCTAACTTATCCCCATCCAAGTATTTCAATAAGAAAGTGTGCTCCCCAATTTGACAAGCAATGAAATAGGGACCCATCAATAAGGCATCAAATTTCTCATGCTTTCCTTTCCCTTCATCCCTGCTATCCCAAAGTAGAACTATATATCCTACATGGAAGGTTCTGACAGTAACCTTCCTATCAAATATTTCCTTGATTATTTCCTTAAACTTGAGGTGTATTTCATGAGCTTGTCTTTGAATTTCATCAAGGTCAACAATATATTTCATCCTACTTTCATAGTGGTTGATTTTATCATCATATTCCTTTAGTTTTCACATGAACTAATAAGTTGGCAATTTCATATTCAAAGGCAAAACTACTTGAGGTCCATAAATAAGCTTAAAAAGGCTTTTCCTTGTAGCTCTCTTAGGCATGATCCTATCAACCCATAAGGCAAACTTCAACTATTCACCCCACCTTTTTTTGTTTGCTTCCAATGTATGTCTAATGATTTTGATCAAGTTCTTGTTACTAGATTTTGCTCACCCATTTCCTTGAGGGTCTTAATTGGAAGTATAAGTTAATTTGATCCTGTAGTATTTGTATAATACCACAAAAGGTTTATCTTTGAAGTTCATGGCATTATTAGTAATTACCTTAATAGGCACACCAAATAAATAAATAATTTGATTTAGTAAAAGGTTTGTAAGTACTTGGTGTGTAGCCTTCTTTATAGGGACAAAATCAACCCATTTCATGAAGTAATTAGTTGTAACTAGTATCCATATATGTCTAGTGCTTGATGAATTACCAATTTACCTAATGAAATCCATTCCCCATTGTCTAAATGAGACTTTAATCATCATAGGCTGTAAGGGAAGAGAACCCAAAGCTTTCAGCCTCCCAACAAGATGTTGATATTTCTTGCACTTTATAAATTTTTGAGAAACATCTTTGAATAATGATGGCCACAAATAACTAGCTCTCAGAATTTTATGAGCTGTGACTTTAGGTGTAAAATGGCCACCACATAGTCCACTATGGAAATATTCAATTAGGTTAGTAGTTTGTTGTTCTACCATGCATCGTAGGATAATCCCATCTAGATTCTTCCATGATAATCCACTCTCAGTTAAGAGGTATTTTTGGAAAATGAGTTTAAGATTTCTCCTTTAGTTCTTGTCTGAGTCAATAGGATAATTTAGATTTTGTAAATAATAGACAATGTCTTTATACCATGGAGACATGCTAAATTGACTCAAGGAATCATCAACATTGAAAATAATAATGTTTACCTCAACAACTTATAAATTCATCTCAACCATGAGCTTGGCTAGACCCATTCCTCTCACTAGCTTGGTCGTTTGAATGTCTATGTTATACTCTTATAACTTGTTGACCCACCTGCATCTCTTTCTAGATGCTTCAATTTCAGCCAATATTTGCTTCACCATGGTATGCAGGATGTAAGAAATAATATGTCAACTTAGAATATAAGGCCTAAATGTCTTAACATCCTTCAAGAGAGTGAAATCTTATTTTTCCATGTTGGTATAATTTAGTTCAGGAACTTACATAGATTTTTTAAATAAATCTATTGCTTTCTCATGACCATATTCATTCTTTTTCAACAAGATAATAACAATAGTATTATATGATGAAAAATACAATATCTCAAATGATTTTGTGTGATCAAGGCTAGCCAAAATAGGGGCAGATTTCAAAGATCTTTTGATGTCATTGAATTCTTGCACGACCTTGTCCTCCCACTTGATTATTTGGTCTTTCTTCAGCATAAACATAATGGGCAGAGTAATCTCTATAAAATTAGACACAAACCTACTCAAAAAGTTAATCTATCCATAGAAAGACTAAATTCCCTTCTTAGACGATGAGATAAACACTTTGTCAATGGTTTCTACCCTCTCAAGGTTTATCATGACATCGTCCTTTGATACTATACGTCTCAACAACTTGGAATTTTTACACTCCAAATTAGCACTAGTTTGGATTAGGAAAAATGTCAAACTCCCTACATCTAACCAGTACTTTCTCTAGATGCTCAAAATATTCTTCTCTAGTCTTGGATTACATGGTAATATCACCCTGATACAGAGTTATAAACTTGTTAACTACCCCTATAAAGGCATTGTCCAAATCTCACTCAAATGTTGCACTGATATTCATTAACCAAAAAGGCATCCCCATATAAACATACATGCCCTACAGTGTTTTGAATTTTGCCTTGGGTCTCTTAGATATCTTTACCACAACCTAGTTGTACGCTGAGAAACTATCTAATGTAGACAACATTTTTGGTCTTTAACACTTTGCAATAGGATGCCCATATTGGGTAGGGGGAAACTATCCTTCAAAGAATTTTTGTTCAAATTTTGAAAATCCATAGACAAGTGTATGTTACCATTATTTTTCCATACAGGTAATAAGTTTTCCACCCATGATGAATACCTAATGGGTTGAATAATTCCACAATCCCTTAGCTTCTTTTTCTCATACAAAATCTTGGTGGCTAGGATGGGATTAATAGGTCTTTATTTCTACATGAAAGGATTAATATGAGGCTACAATGGGATGATGTGATGAAACAAGTCTTCCCTATATGATTTTAATTAAGAATAATTACCAACAACATGTAAAATTGCTTTTAAACTACACGTAGATGAGTACCCAACCAAACTTTCTTTAGAAATCATGAGAACCCAAATTACACTTAGTCACATCTTTTGAGATAAATGAGTCTTGAGTTTTTATTTTATCCACTACATCAAATGATGCTTCTAAACTTAGCAATCCCCTAGGGAGCATGTTTGTCTTTAGCTAAATTATGTCCTACCCAAACAAGGTTTCCTTCCATCACAAACCTGAATCATGAATTTTAAGTCTATGAGTTGATCATGGAGTTTATATTCATAAATTATAAACCTATTGATTTATTAATCATCATCAAACACCTAATAATGATGAACATTATCTAGGATTTAAGTAATAATAAGCACCTCCACTTAATACTGATAATGAGGATTCATATTTTCAATATCAAAGTGAGCACCTAACCTTGCAAGTTTGTCAAACTCATTAAAACTTCTACCATGATAAAAAATGTTAAATGTGTCAAATAATTAAATAAAATCCCAAAAAAAAAAATTATATTGTTCCAACCTTTTAATTTTGGTGGCATAAGCATTATGGACCTACTTAACCACTAGCTCAAAATCACCCTTGACAACCAAATTTTTAATTCTATGTTCATAGGAAATCCATAAACTAATCATGAGTGCCTCATATTTAGTAGTATTATTCATGCACTCAAAGGAATGTTGAAAAGAAAACTTGAAACATTTACCATTAGGGGCATAAAATACAACCCAAGCTCCATTTCTAAGATTAGAGCAAGCCTTGTCAAAACATATCTTCCAAAATTCTTCTTTGTTGTCAAGTTCAACATCGAGAATAATAGGTTGTACATCAACATCAATATTTATAATGAAGTTACTCAAATCTACTTCCATGTACAATACTTCATTGAGAGCATATTTTAGATCTTCAACTACATGTAGAATCTTTGGCTCTCTATAAAATTTGACCATCTTACCCTCCAATCGAATCGCAGTGTATGAAAGGTCTATTTTGACACTTCCACCCATGCTAAAAAACCATTTTTATGAAAACAACATCCCCCACTTAGGTGAGTAGTCCACAACTACCATGTCTATATTCAAATATTTACCTGGATGCATTGCCAACTATATCACCAACCCCTTGACTTGTCTAACAACTAGAACCTTTCATGAATCCATGCAATAACACTTGCCAAAGGTTGATTTTATTTTTTAATTCTAGCTCATTTAGGACACCTAGGGGCATCACATTGTAAGAAGCTCCAAAATCAAACATTTAGTTGTGGATAAGTAAATAATTCTAGCTCATTTATTACACCTAGGGGCATCACATTGTAAGAAGCTCCAAAATCAAACATTTAGTTGTGGATAGGTAAATAATTTATCAACATGGTTATGTCAAATGGATCCACATTCAGGTAACTTTATACCAAGGTAGTCCCCAAATAGACTTTTAGAGTGGGTTCAACAACCTCTTCTGATTCTTTATCTTCTTTTGAGATTATTTCAAGTAACGTCATTTCATTTATAGCTCATTTATCACCAAATTATAGGTATTAAAATGATCTCTTCCTATGCTCAAGTATTCAAAATAACTCAACAAGTGGCATGGAGACTTTTAGTTGGCTAAACACTTGGGCCATATCAAACATGCTATAATCAAGAAGAGGAGTACAGGGTAGAAGGGTGATAACACCTTCAACTAGGATACAATCACTTAACATATAAAGTGGATTATGTTGGGATATATTAGCATTATTTATATTAGTATTCAAGGGTCTATTTTTTATAACATCATTTACACCCTTAGGGATACTAGATAATATGGGTACTCTATTCTTGTCTAGAGCTCCTCTTGGTTTAGCAACTTGGAAAATAGGTATTTAGGACTGGTGTATTTTTCTTTAGTTCCTTACTATAATTCCCTACCCTTTTAATTATAGGAGTAATGTCTTGAGGAGAAACACCTTGATACTTAATTCTCAAATATATTCTTTCTCTTGGGCAACTAGTGCATTAATTAGCAACTACCTATCCTCAATCGATAAAATTTTCCTATCATATTTTTTAATCATCATTTATATTATAAAGTTGAACTAATGAATGGGCAACTCATATGCTTGTGCCATATTAACATCATAATTAAATTTACAAGTTAGGATAGATGCCTTAACACTTAACAATTTTGGGGAGGCACACATTTTACTTTGGTAGTCTTCATAATTGAACATAAAAATATGATCATTGTCATATGAAAATTCAAGATCATCTTCATCTTCATCAATTGGTTTAGCAACATCACATGGGGGATGTGGAAGGAAGCATTTATCACACTAGTTAATGTCAAGGTCAGAATTTATTGCATTCACTTTGGCGTTTAATGGATCAATCACTTCTTTTCTAGCCCCTCTATTCTAATTTCTATTTGTTAGTTCATCATGTTCAAGCCTCTTCCATATGTTATTATCTTGATTATGGAAATCAGGTCACCCTTGTGCTTGATTTAGATTTGGAGATCTCTCATGACTTGTTTACTCATGAGGGAACCCTTTTAAGCAAACTTGTATTACATTTCTTTAATAGCATAGGCAAAAGTCTTAACAGCCTCCTCAAGGTTGGCATTCTTAGTGGACTGTATTTAATTTGGATTAACCAATTTTATATCAACCCACTTATTCTTGGGCTTACCTATAGCCTTTATGCTATTTTCAATTTGGTTGTCCATATTCAATGCTAACTATAGGTTCGTGGGAGCATTGTCCCTTAGGTAGTAAGCAACCTTCTTCTCAAAGGCATCACAATATTTGATCAATCATGTCATATCACTAGGCTAAATTTTCTTTGGTAGCCACATAAAATTCTTGTTTAACCATGTATTGATTTCCTAAATGCACTCATTAGAGTTATTTTTGATGTTTTCAAACTCAGCCAAGAGAAATATAGGATCAATCCTATCACCATATTGAATCTTGAAAACATTCTCCATCTCTTCCCATGAATCAATGCATCCATGGGGAGGGGAATTGAATCATTCTTGTGTTTCTTCTTCCAATATGTGCATGAACAACTTAATGCACACATCCTCATGCTCAACCTCATAATCATCAATGATAATGGGAAAGTCCCTCAAGTGATGATCACTACTCACTACATTATTCCTTTGAAATTTAGGAAGGTGGTGCTTTATTTCATTTGGGACTTCATTGGGATAGCCTTCCATTTCATTATAAATAATAGGCCTAAATATAAGAATGTGGAATGCAGGATTCTCATTCTCATCTTGATCCTTATACCTCATGACTGGTTTAATGTAATATTTAATATTAATTGGCAAAGGGATGTGAGGGGGTGAATGAGGTAGACTTGGGAGATCAAATTTAAGAGGAGATTCAATAGGTTGAGAAGGAGATGGATAGTAAATGGGACTGTATGTTTCAAAATTAATACAATAGTTATGATAACCTTTAGTAATGGGAAGATCAATAAAATTTTCAAAATATCCAAGACCTTATCAATCTAAACACTCTTTAGTAGCTGAACTTTTCGCTTCCACTAGCCTCAAAAATTGTCTCCTTCATCTTTAATGCAAACTTAAGGGTTAGACAAGTTGTTTTGACTAGTCACCTTCAAAAGATGATCTCAATCCTTCCAGATTTACAAGCAAGGAAACACTCAGAGCTAAAACTTAACAAAGATATTTAAAATAGGCATTGATCTTCCTTTAAACTAGGGGATAAAATTAGTGTTTCCACTAGATTCAAAATTCTAGAATATAATAGTTAACAAACTGATTGTGATACATGATAAAACTAAACTTTGTTGAAGATTATTGATGAGATAGAAATCAAAGATACTAAAATTTTTAGATTATGTTTAAAAAGGAAATCACCTTCAAAAATTCAATTTAGTATCTCTTTTGAAAAAATTCATCACAAGTCAATTTGTTAAATCTTTCAAATTTATAGTAACATTCCTAGTAGAGTACTGAACTTGTTGATGAACCGAAGTAGTAAATTAGCAAATTTAAATGAACTCAAATTTCAAACATATGAAATGATATAGATAAACATGTTTGAAAATATAGATGAGATTACTTGTAGAAAATAGTGGTAGAGAATGTTTTTCAAACCTAAAATTATACAATTAGCTCTCTACAAGAGTCCAAACAACACAAGTAACCAAAGATATTATTATCTTAGGTAACATAGCCAGTTGAGTGGTGACATTGATAAAACAAAGATAGTAAATTCAATGCAAATATAAGTAGATAAAATTTCAAAATGAATTAATTACAACTCTCTACAAGAGTCCCTAATAACACAAGTGCCACATGTGTCTTTTCTCTTCTTGATAATGATACCGATAGAGTAGTGGCATTGACAAACCAAAGATAGTCAAATCAAATGTATACAGATAACTTTCAAATTGTAATTACTTACATCTCTTTACAACATTCCCTAGCAACATAAGTGCCAAGGTTCCTAGTCTATCCCCAACAATAACACAAATGAAGTGTTGGTTCCCAGTTGTACACCTCTTTTACTCGACCTTGCACTCTCAAATAAAAATGGAAATCAATGATGAAAAAATTGTTGATATGTCATTATATTTGGGGAAGATTTTGGCATCAAGAATGGACCAAATGCAAAAAATGATTGAGAGGCAATAAAAAAGGGTATTGTCATCTCCATGCTACTTCTAGCTCTGCCTGAACCAAGGTGAGAGGACCTAAGGGGTAAATTTATCACATGGAGTGATTCTATAATTCAATCTCCATGGGGATTTTTGGCACAAGGAAACACAAATATGACTAGGGCACAACCAAACTTGTTCACTCTACCTAGGAAGGGTTGTCACAAGGAATGAACAAATGCACCAAGTCACATACAAGCTAGTGAAGATAGATGGGTATATGACTACAACCTTGATTTATAAAGAATATTTAAACAATAAAGGGATGAATAAAATATTGGAATGCTAATATTGAAATAAGAAATTATAGACACATTCTAAGCATGTAAAGGTTCATGCATTTGTAGGCAAATAAATATTCAATAGCTATATTTTTTGCATGGTAGAATAGGGTAGGACAGTTTAGATAGTTATTAAAAAGGGTGGTGTGGTGGTTATTTTCAAACAATAGGGTATCTTGTAATATTCATGACATTATTCCTCTATAAAGATGTAGAAACACCCAAATTCAAGCTGATGGGAACTACCAAGAATGATTTGCATTTATTAGTGCTAATACAATGCAAATACCCAAATGATTCCTAAAACCCTAGAGCATACAATACAACAAGAATTTCAAATACCTTTTCTCATTGAATCCATGAACTCAGGGTGCCCTAAAAATTCATTCAACAACATATTTTCAAACTAAACTATAGAAAGGGTTTATAATCCAGATCTATGCTCAAAATGATAACTAATAATGAACATTAAATCAAATATCCAATCAACAATATTTCCAAAATATATTATTACACTTTATTAACATGAAATAATAAAAACCATAAGTATTCTCATTAACTTTGCAAATAAACTTTACATACATCATTATTACAGAATGTTGCCATGGGGATAAGCATGTTGAGTTTGTTGTTTCGACAAGGGAGACATAAAAATGCTCTCAAATCTTGTTAATGGCTATATAAATGCAACCACCTTAGCAAGGGAGACAATAAAGACAAACAATAGTTGATCTTAAAATTTGTAAGAACCTAAGACATAGAGAGAATGAACAACTAATAACAACCAAGAATAGAGACAAACCCCCCTATTTATACATTTTTACTTCTTTTTAAATATAGGAATGTGGGTCGTAATTTCCAATATTGAAAAATTATAAAAAAAAACCTACAAATTTTACCAAGATGATCCCAAATAGAAAATACTCCTTAGCACACCTATAATCTTCATCCATTTATAAGAAAAATCATTTTTGTAACTACCTCTATAATAAATGATGAATATTTACAAGAAATCTTTTCTCTCCTTTGCTAAAAATGCATTTAACATGAGCTAAAAGGATAAAGTTTATTTTCGAAGCTAAATAAACCATTTTTCTTCTTGTGCAAATACGTAGAGATGCCCTTTGACCATTCATTTACATAGATGAAACCTTTTTGATAGCTTCCCTTCCACTTATGCACGCTGAAAAACAACCTCACTCTTTCAACGATTTCTTTTAAGTACCTAAAATGCATGGAAATTTGAAAAATATCATTTGGAATGCTCGCCTTAAACTTTTCAACATACAATATCTCTCCCATGAAGTGTTTGAACAATCGAAGTAAATAAAAATGCAAAACTTAGGTTATTTACCTTTTTGATTTTTGGCTCCAACTTGCCTTTTCACACTTCACATTTTTCACAAATATTTTTTTCAAATTTGATTTTTAGGGTTAACTCCATATTTTTAATGCATAAATGCATTAATTATCACTTTTTGACTTTTTGGGGAAATTTTGGTCACTTTTGGAAATTTGCAATTTTCTTTGTTTTGGGAAAATCTAGGTCCCATTCATAATTTTATAATTACTTTGTATTTGGGAAATCTAAAACTCAATAATAGATTTACAATTTGCATATTGTAAAATTGGAAATTATAGAATTATAATTTAAAGTTGTAGTTCGCCTAGAAATTTCCCCTTAGGAAAATGTTAACTCCAACTATAATTTGCAATTTACAAATTTGAAAAATTACAAATTGTAGTTGGAGTTCCCATTTCACTAAAAGGCTTCCTTTAAGGAAATGAAAACTCTATCTACAATTTGTAATTTGAAAAACTACAAAATTGCAAATTACAATTAGATTTCATGTTTCCATGAAAGGCTTCCTAAGGGAATGGGAACTCCAACTGCAATTTATAATTTGAGAATTTACAAAATTGTAAATAGCCTTAGAAATTCCCATTTGCACTAAGACCCTTAGATAAATGGGAACTCCAAATGCAATTTGAAATTTTGTAAAATCACAAAATTGTAATTGGGTTTGAATGCTCTCATTTGTAAATGGACCTCATGTTGATACATATTGACTAGGAGTTTGGGATATCCAAGTGTAATTTTGAATTTTCACAAGTGAAAAATTGCATTCTTCCATCAAATATCCATGAAGCTCCATTTGATTTGAATTTTCTCCATTTTACATTGACTGACAAGATTGGGAGAGTTGACTAAGATTGGAAAAATACATTTTGGAGAATTGAATTTTGAAATTTACTTCTCCCACACAATTCTATAAGGGACTTTAGGAGCCTCAACTAATTTTTTTTTGAAACTTTCCATTTTCTTGATTTTTACCGTAACTCCACTCTTGCAATGTGGCTTGGAAAGTGGTCTGTAGAGTATTCTTATAGATACTTATCCCTTCTTTGTATGATGTTTCAATACAAAAATACTTATTTGTGTGCATAATACACTTGAATCTAAAGCATTCACCAGTAACATTTTCATCACCCTAATTTTTGTAAATGTCACATTCAACTTCACTTCAGGGGCAGTGCAAAACCTGTTGGGAATTTCATGCAAAGTGTCATTAGATCCTTAATAATTTTATAAATATAAAATGATTGGCTGAGCCTCTATTCATGTCAAACTGGTTCTTTCGAATCCCTTCCAGAAATGCTAGAATACCCCTTTGTAATGGTTTTCAAACTAGACTTATTAGGAGAACTCTATGCTTTCTTCAAAATATTTTGAATGGCCATGAGACTGAGCACCAAGTTATATTTTCTTGTTTTTTTGCATTCCCATAACATATTTTAAATCTCTTCATATAATGTGTTTCCTTACACTACTAAATAATCTCTACCATGTGCCAGTGTAATCAACTAGAGTGAAGTTACCTATTAATAGCCTTAAATCATTAAATGCAAGTAAAGATCCCTCATAGGTCACAAGTAAATCTACCTGACCTATCTTTATGTTCTAAAATTCTAGAGATTTATGTGCTCTAGATAATTTTATTTTCTTCATGTGATTTATTTTGGTTCTTGTCTTCATGAGAAGACATTCTTGCCTTAATAGTCTTAGTATTGCTTGATTTATTCTTGGATACATTGACATTGCTCAATGGGGTAGCAATTGTTGAAATATGAATTCCAAATGGATGCTCAATTATTATGCTAAATGGGCCACCATTTAAGCCGTACACCTTTGAAACTTGTGCACGAGATAAAAGTTCATTTTTAATATATTTTACTACATTTTACTTCCATGTTCTATCAAATGATGATATCCTTTGGTATTTTGCACTAGGGCTAGTAATAGGGGTTTTCTTTTGATTATGTAATCTAGATGACTCAAGAATATATGCAATCATTAGGAAGTTTAGTTGATATGGATCACCAAGAGTAATCGGATGCTTATATCCAAGTAGCGCCAATGGTGTCCCAAGCGCAATACCCCTAATTAAGGTGTCTTCTGCTTAGCTCTATAACTAGATGTTGAAGCCTGCTCATTATTAAAAGATAACCCTCTCTTACCATATTTTGAGATAGCAATGGTGGTAACCTTCCAAACCTAATGACACTTTTGTGAATCTTGTTCATCTTCTGGGAAGAAACATTCCCATATCATCTTATACATTATCTTAGTTAGATATATCCTCAATGGGTATATCTCCACCTATAAATGCTCTAGAGGAGAGTTTTTATCCATTGGGGCTCCCTGTTTTACACCCACACAAATCATAACATTTATTCCCCACTCTATCTATAGATTCTAGGTAAATAACACCACATCTTATTTGGCATTAGCAAAGAAATTTTGGACAAAAAATGATCTTGTAACAATGTTTGAAATGTTAATGTCTTTATAATCATGATCAACATTGAAAATCATTTGAATTATTTTTGCTTCTGGCATACAATGACCTTTTCCCACCTATTATTTTCTCTTCCTTTACTAGAATCTAGACTTAGGAACACAAATTGCAATTTGTAATTTATCTAAGTACTAATTTCACTTCAACTTCCCATTTCCTCCATGCTTGTCTCCTTTGCATTTCAGGATCTAGATATGAGCCAATAATTTTCAATTTTAACAATTATATTTCACCATGAGTTTCCCTGCCATACTTTCTCCCACATACTTATACATCCCTATTTAAAATAGAATTTTGACCCTTATACCTCTGATAGAAATGTATGGTGTCATTTGTAATTTATACTTTGGTCAAACCTATAGTCAATGGACTCTTCTGTACCACACACCATGCATTTCATTTGTAGCCACACATCATTTATTTTAAATTTTGTTTGTCGTTGTACCTCGATGTGGGTAGGACATGCTTATATCATAGACTATAAACTTATACTATGTCTTTATTTTAGTGCCATGTGGGCACCCCCATGTTGACTGTCTATGTCTACTTGTAATATGGATATCTCTTTTCAATGTATCTCTAACCCTTCTACAATTTGAAATTCCCAGTTACATGCTTTAAGACCCTATTGTACTTGAAATTATGCTCTATTTTATTTAACCACTTGCCTCTACATGGGCATTAATTTCACACCATGTACCTCTTTGCTAAGGTGTCATGGGGGAAAATGTGGACTTATAACTAGGTAGTAATGCTTCATAGGTAATACAATGGGATACATAGGTAGATAGGTATAAAGAATTAATGTATGTAGGAGAATTGGGGTATTAATAACAGGTGGATTTTTCCCTTATTTAAAAATGCTCTTCCAATCATCCATTTTCATTTGCTATATTAGGTCTTCCTTGTTCACATTTCTAGGATTTTAATAATTTTCTCTTTTAACCCTATCATTTTTCCATTCTTGACAAGGGAATTACTCACACTATTTCCAAGGTTTCCTAGAGTTACATATGGTACTGATGCTTGATCTAGGGGAGCATCACATAGAGCATTTTTATTAAGAATGCCATCTGTTCCTTTCATACTACCATTCCCTTTTTGTTTCTTTTTCACTTTACACCCTATAAAACTTTCAAAACACATAAATATTAAATGTTAGTTAAATAGGGATATCACATGGCTCGCAACATGGCAAGAGTGGGAATATGGGGTTTTTAATGACTTGAGGTCAAAATAAGTCATCTTAACCTCTGGTAAACACTTGCAAACATGAAGTTGGCAAGATAATTTAGGCACTTATATTCAATAAGGGCACAATTGCTCAATTAATTTTGGGCACTAATAGGTTATTTAGAATAATGAATTCAAATAGATAAGGAGGTCACTTTGGTAGGGAAAAAACTTATATCTTGGTAAGCGAGTAGCATTTTTTTGCCTCAATCGAGAAATGACATCAATATGTTTATTTTTACATGCAGAGTTTACCAAGTTGCTAAAGGTGTAAAATAGAATGTTGGAGTGTATAAAAACTTTTCTATTTCTAAGGACCATGGATTTTATCTTTATCTTGTCTCATAGTCAAAGAGAAAATGACTTGATTTTAGGTTTTTTTTACCGATTCTCTAAAATGGTCCTCTTTATTTTATGTAAAAAGACCATTGATGATCCTCTTATTTGATCTATTTTATATAGATATTTTATGCTTAGATTGACTACCTAAGCCTATCACAAGTGACTTTGAAACCAATTTTGTTGGTGCATTTTGTAAAAATTTATGGATAAATCTTGATAACAAATTATAGTATAGTTTAACCTATCACCCTCAAACACATGGGTAAATAAAGGTAGTAAACTAAATATTTTTAAAATTTTTTGAGGTATGTAGTTGGGGATGGTACAAAATAATTAGATTTAGTCTTGTTACATATAAATTTTATTTTTTATTCTAGTGTCACTAGTCCTACATGTAATTTTTTTTGCATATTGTGTTTAGAAACAAATTAAAAGTAGTAATGGATTTGATTAATCTTCCTAATAAAAAATTTATTAGCCAAAAAGCACATGATTTTGTGGACTATATGCATGATGTGGAATAAGAATTTGGGAAATTAATGCTAATAACAAATTGTAAGTATAAATGTAACATAGACATGAATTGTGTTATTCCCAAAATCTGTCACTTGATTTTGTGGACAACATATCAACCATTTTGGTCATGCAGACCAAAAATCTCTATTTTCTTTCTCAAAAATGTTCTGAGCAGTTAAGTTTTTCAAATATTTAAGCCTTTTTAGCTAAGGAAGTTGTAGGTTCAATAGACGAGCTTTATTCAAAGGAAGTTCAAAACACTTAAGGCTTTTCCTTAGTGTTTTGAGGAAGGTTCAACACAAAGGTTTGATAAAAACACTTAATGGTGGGCTTCAAAGAAAAAGAATGAACCGCTTTGAACCATTGAACCATTGAACCCTGCCTTTGAAAGGTTTAAAGGTTTAACGAGTTCAAAGGTTCAACGACACCAAAAGACTTAGAGAAAAGGAGTTGAAGAGATAAGGTTGAACCATCAAACCTTGAACCAAAATGGTTCAAAGGTTCAAGGTTCAACGAGTTCAATAAGTTTGAAAGACTTAAAGAAAAGAAGGCTTCAAAGAGTTAAGATTGAACTATTGAATAGTTAAACCTTGAACCAAAATAAGTTCAAAGATTCAATGAGTTTAAAGGTTCAATGACTTAGATGGACTTAAAAAATCTAGAGAGTTTGAAGCTTCAAAGAAATCAAAAAAATAAGATTGAATCATTGAACTATCAAACCTTGAACTAAAATGGTTCAAAGGTTCAATGAGTTTAATAAGTTCGATGGACTAAGAGAATAAAAGGCTTCAAAGTAAGAGAATGAATCATTAAACTGCTGAACCTTGAACCAAAAAGGTTCAAAAGGTTTAAAGGTTCAATGGGTTCAAAGAATTTATAAGTTTGAATGGAAGCTTCAAGAAAATGAAAGAACTGAAAGATTCCAAAAAGAAGTACAAAGAAATGGTTCAACTGAAGAAGAAAAGAAAGTGAACATGGCTCTTCACAAAACATTGAACCTTTGAACCATTGAACCTTTGAACAAAAATGGTTCAAATGGTTCATGGTTCAAAGAGGTTTAAAGTGACCAATGACGTCCCCACGGACGTCAATTTTAGGATGATGGAATAACCGTTGATTTTCAAAAGACCTAAAAACAAACTCAGTGACCAACCAAAGAAGGAGCTAAAGGACCTAGTAGAAAGTGAGAAGATAGCTCTGAGAGCTAAGATTGCCAGGAAGAGACAAAGCGTGGCAAGGAAAGAGAGAACAACTATAGGAAATCTAGAAATATCTATAAGAGAATTATTTATAGTAGGTGGAATAGTCCACCAAGTGGACATTAGGGAACATAAACATTCAAAGACATGTCCTATTTTTCTTCGTTGAGTAAAGGTGAATGGACAGCCATGTAAGTATCTAAAAGAAGACTAGACAACCCATGCTAAGGAAGGGACATTGGAGATAACTCAGAATGCCAAAGTCAAGGCCGATGACCTATTTCAACATGGCCCTTTCACGAATATTCAATACATTCAATTTTCATGAAAAGAAGTACCCAAGTCTTTATTGGAAGGCTATATATTGTAGTCTCCCATTTTGTATTAAGGGAGATCTCTCTGTTATCAGAAGTGAAGCTCTGCCCAAATTGAAAGGAAATCCTTAGACTTTGAGCTTAGACTGTTAATCATATTTTTTTAAATGAATGAGAAAGCAAGTGACCTTTCAAACTTTATGTTGGAATAAGCTTGTGTCATATAACAAATTATTCTTATGTCTATTTCCTAAATATAGTCTTGTCCATTTAATCAAACAAGTAGAACAAGTGGAAGTAATCTAGAAGATGTCCTGAAGCCAACTGTGGGAGACTTTGTGCTACCATAATTGCCTTCACTATGTGTTTTTCTGTAAAGGGATACTAGAGAGAATTTGAGCTCTCTTTATCCTTTGTAATCCTTTACTATGTAATAGTTTTAGGTGCAAAATTTGAGTTGTGCTTAATCCTACTATGTTCCTTTGTCCTAATCAGTAGGAGAGACAATGAAAGACTTTGTGCTTTCGTTGGTTTCTTGTGGTTTTTGTTGCTACCCAAGAAGAATCCTATTATTTGCTAAATATCACTTCTAAAAGAAGAGAAGTTCATTTTCAGTAATTTGTAATGTCCCTTACTTAGGGGCTCATTTTTTCTGCACAAAGCTCTGATACCACTGTAATATCCCCTTCAAATAGGGAATATAGAAATACAACAGTTCTGAACAAGGATACACTTTTTGCCAAAATAATTTCAAATATGAATAAATAAATCACTATATAATCTCTCAATAGAAAATCAAAGATCTTATCACTTGTTCTTCTAGACGATTACACAATTGAGTCTCTATCATACAAATAAAATAACGTGAAATATTCTGTCTTGAAACCCTAGGCTTTTGCAAATCTGGAAATTGACCCTAAATCTGGAAATTCTGTCTCGGCCTGCTGTGTCGAACACATAGTCGTCGGTGTCGGTCGATATGCTACCGACGTCGGTCACTGTAGGTCCTCTGCCAATGTCGATCTTCAGTCGGCCGATGTCGGTCACTAGGGATCTCTGTCTGCCGAGGTTGGTGTCTACGTGGATTTGTACGGACCTGTACATACTTCGTATGGCCACCAATTAAGCACAACCTGCCTATTTTCAACCCCTGATCTGAAAATATATGTCTCTAATATAGAAGATCTCTATCTGGATAATTTATTGAATCAAAACTAAATATAAGAAATACCTGAAATACTGTGATAACTTCTGTGTGAAGTTATCTCTCAAATCTGTACCTCTGTGATAACTTCTGTATGAAGCTATCTCTCAATTTGGCAATAAATCAGCTGATATTTCATAGCCTCTAAATCGCACACAATGAAGAGTTGACGTTCTCCACTGCAATGGAATCTTGGAACCCTTGGCTCAGTCTTCACAAAAGAATTCTTCAAAATCAATAATGAAATAATCAATGGCTGAATACAAACTCTCCCCCATGAGAAACCCTTATACCCTCCAAAGGTGTGCTTTTCTAAAATTAGATTTTCTCAAATTAAAACTTGGGGTTCTTAAATTAGAATTCCTCAAATTAGAACTTAGGCTTCTTAAATTAGAATTAGGGTCTTAAAATTAGACCAATTCTTAAATTAGAATTAGGGTCTTAAAATTAGACCAAATAATTAATAATTAATAATTAATTAATATTTAATTTAAAATTAGACCAAATAATTAATTAATTAATTATTAATTAATATCTAATTTAAAATTAGACCAAATAATTAATATTTGATTAAATCAATCAAATATTAATATCTCCCTTAATACATGTCAGATCCTCGAACCGTCTGAAGCTGGTGATCCAAGGAGTGATTCCGCACATGATCATGCCATACCAGGGATGGTCTGCTGAGTGCCAAATATCCCTAAATAATAGGAGCTCAGGCAAACATGTCCGAACGAGCCCAAATGAAAACCAAATGTAGAAATTCTGTGAATCAAAGTCAAGCCAAGTTCCATTATGACCCTCTATCCATCCTATCAGCCTACGAAGGTCACATAATAGGCTAATCATCAAGTCTGTCAATGTCCACGAAAAAGAGGACATGACATAATTACACCAAAATTCTCCTCTATTTTGTAAACATCATCTCTAAAAAAAGAGAGATGGATGTTATGATTTCACTCATGTGTGTATTTTTAGCTTATATATAGTATATTATACCTTATAGGGAACCTCTCCTTGCTGAGAGGAGAGATTTATCTCCTTATGATGTGGTAGACCTACACATTTTACCAATTAAATCTCCTTATGCTGTGGTTGATGCACCTATTTTCCCATCAGTCAGCTAGTGACAAAATATTCACCCAATAGTTTTTGGCAACTCTACTGGGGATGAATGAGTAATTTTGATCTTTTTCCAGCAGCTCCACACCAACAATTTTTGGTGACTCCACTAGGGATCAAAGAAAATTTCCAGTCCTTTTCCAATCTATTCAAATTAAAGCATTTCATATTGCTGGGGATCAATGTGAAGTAGGAAAGAACACTGCCAGCTTCATGCCAATAGTTTTTGGTGACTCTACTGGGGAAGAATGCATAGTTTGAAGCCTCAAGCTTCAAATTAATGCAGTTCCAATTATTTTCCATATCCATTTTAGCACTCTAGCAGATCCACTATACATGTGAAGCCAGAGAGCTCAAGGTATTATTGACCCTATATTTGAGTTGGTGCAGCTAAGTAATTTTTATCTTTCCCCTTCACAAACTCACCTTCAGTGAACTAGGAGTTTTCCTCCTACAAATATCAAGTCCCCAATACCAAGCAAAGCTACTCTTTTCTTTGCTAGTAGAGATTTGTCCATACATATCTCATAGAAATTTATTATCCCTCCTTTCAATAACCATATTATGGCAGCTCGAGGCCCCTAGGGTAATACTTTTGGTCCCTTGAATCTGACCCCACCTCTACATGAGCTACCCCGTATCTCAAGAAAAATTTTCCCCAAGTTTTATGGTGATGGGAAGGTTCATCCTAATGAACATATTGTAGCCTTTTCCATAGTCTATGGTTTAATAAGCATCGAATATGAAGACATTATAGTCAAACTATTTGTGGAGACATTGCAAGGCAATACTGCAGACTAGTTTTATGATCTACAAGCACAAATAATGACTGACTGGAACACTTTTAAAGCCAAATTGGAGGCCATGTTCAAATCTATAGAAGATGCACATGCCCTGCTATCTTAGCTTATATAAATGGAGAAGGAGCCTCATGAACTGATGAGAGACTTCATTGCTAAATTTGACAAGTTGAGGAACATGATTCCCATAATTTCTTAGCCGATGCTTGAGAATCTCAAATGCTTCTTCATCAATTTTTAGCTTCCTAAAGTAAGTTTCCTTTTAAGGTGAGGTAGCCATATAGACCTTGTTGTAGCTCAAATTTTGGTAACTGAGGTTGAAGATGACCTTATCTTGGTAGGAAAGATAAGAAGAGATCCTAATAGAGGTAAATCTTCTTCATCTTTTGAATTTTATTCTACAGGCACCGCCATTCCTATGGTGCAAAAGATAGAAAATGAATTACTAGCTCTAAAAAAACAAATGACACAAGGGATGTTTGATCCTCCTTCTTATCAAGATATAACAAGGAGGATGTTTCCAAACCAATCGTATGAGGACAATGCTACCAGAAATAAAGGGTAACCAAATCGCCTTCGTCCCTCAGCAAGGAAAGTTGCTATTGAAGCAACACCAGCTAACTTAGTAGTTGGTTATCTTGAAACTAAATCTAATTTTGATTTCCAACATGAGTTAAACCAAGAATATGATGTTGATATCTTTACAAAAGGCCAAGAAGAATCAGCTGGTGACTCTAACATTAGTTTCTTGAATTACCAGGTGAACCTAGAAGTAAAGGTAAAGAATTTGATGGATCATATGATGTATTTACGAGGTCTTAGAACTAGTCAGTTCAAAAAATGAATAAATGAAAAATAGGGGAAGAATATTGACCAATAATTTCAATTTATAAATGAGGAACTTTGCTTCCTTTCTAATCAAAGGACCCAGTGAGCAATAAAAAAGTAAGTACCTCAAATATTCCTTCACCTTCTGCTTCAAATTCGTAGATCAGTCCCGAACCTAGTAAAATCTAGATTGATGGACCTCCTTTCTCTGTTTCTAATTTATTTTAGTCATTTGATATAATCGACCATGTTACGAAGACCAAAATTCAAATGTCTGAGTTTAAATTCTTGAAATCCAACCCTGAATAGTTGGATAGGTTATTTCAATGCATCAAGAATAAAACTATCGCTACAAGATAAGAAATTTTGGAGGCAACTTGTGATACCCTAAAAAACACACTTGCCTAAAATAATCTTGTGATTACTCCATCTGTCCCTAGAAAGATAGAACTATTTTATGTCTCCTTGCTAATAAATGGCCATCAACTGAACAATTGCATTATAGATTCTAGCACTTCTGACAATGTCATGCCCACCAAGGTGGCAAAATCTCTTGGTCTCACACTAACTAAGACCATTGGGAGATGTTTCTCCATGGAAAGAAAACAAGTACCTTTACTGGGACAAATCAAAGATGCTCAATTTGCATTTGTGACTTTCCTAGATAAAAGAATTAAAATGACAGTCTTCGTGGTTGACATCCCAGCTTCCTACAACATTCTTCCTGGGCAAAATTTTTGCAAAGATGTTGGTGGAGAATTGATCATGAACCTATCTGAGGCAAGGATTCCTATCAAGGGTGTCATGTAAAGGCTGCTTCCTGAGAAGGAATCGAAGTACATTGTTACCCACATGTCAGCCCCTAAAGCTCAAATTTTGTTTGAGTCTTTAGGTATGGGTAATTAATTTTTGTCTACTAAAGACATTTTTGTTTTAGCAGATGAGAGTCCCATAGGTGACAATCCAAAATATTTAGATAAGACATCAAAAAAATTGGTAGGGCATAGTACACATGAAAAGGGATCTCCCCTTTTTGATGAAGAAAAATCTGAAAGAAGATCATATTCTAATGATGTGTGGATTCTAAAATTTGATGGCAGCAATTTTTCTACCGGTTTTTGGAGCTGGAGTTGTTTTAATATCTCCTCAAGGAGATATTTTTCCCTATGCATATAAGTTGTAGTTTAACAACACCAAAAACATTGCTGAGTATGAATCCCTGCTACTTAGATTAAAGGCTTCTCAAGATAAAGGTGTTAAAATCCTTCATGTTAAAGGAGGACACTGAACTGGTGGTTTGTCAGGTGAAGAACCTATATCAAACCAAGAATGAGAGATTGTGACATTATTGCAATCTAGTGTGAGACTACATTGAAATCTTTGATGCTTGCAGTATTTTTGTCATGCTTAGAGAGTTTAACAATCATGTAGATGCATTGGCTGTCTCTACAACTCTCTTGGTCCCTTACCAAGATTTTGAAGAAAATAAGTACACTATCAAGTTGGTCTTTTGACCAAGTGTACCTGATAATGTCAACCATTGGCAAGTGTTCAATGATGATAACCAATCATTACTTTTTTGGACCAAATAGATAGCTTTAAAAATCTTTAATTTGAAGGTAGTGAATCTCCACCACGAGAATCAGCTCTAGAACAAATTCAAATGCTGACGAAGAGTTCCTTCAGCTCAAAGGGAATAAAATTATCAAAGGATTAGTTTCTCTTGAGAAAATTTTCAATAAACATGATGGGTTTATCAAGGAACAACAAATGGATTCAAAATCCTCCAAGGATTTTGATCAAATCAATTTGAGTACAGAAGACAATTCAAAAATGATCAATATTGGGAATTGTTGTACCCTGATGGAAAACTCAAATTCATCACTCTACCTCACCATTACATTGATGTTTTGGCATATTCATATGATGATCTAAAACCTCTTAGAACTGAAGAAATAAAGCATGAAATTCATCTCAAGATTGGGTCACTGCCTCACAAGTAGAAGAAAAGGTAGTATAATCCTAGGATATCAAGCATGATTTTGTCTGAAATATAGAAAATGCTGAATGCAAGAATTATTTTTCCAATCCATCATTCCACTTGGGTTATGAGCATAGTCCTTGATAGAAATAAGAATGGAGAAATTTGCATGTGTGTTGATTTCATAAATCTGAATCAATCATCTTTAAAAGACAACTATCCACTACCCATCATGGATCAACTGCTACAGACAGTGACTGGCACTGAGATGTTATCAATTAGATAGATTTTTAAGATATAATCAAGTGGAAGTTGGTGAATTAGACCAATATAAGACCGCCCTCACAACACCTTGGGGCACCTTTGCATATCACAGAATGCCATTTGGCTTGATCAATGCTGGCACCACCTTCCAAAGAGCAATAGATCTTACTTTCAAAAATGAAATGGGTAAGTTCATTATGGTATACCTTGATGATTTGATAGTCTTTTCTAAGCATCTTCTTGATCATGTGCATCATCTACAACAAGTGCTGGAGCAATGTAGGCAGAATGGTATTTCTCTTAATCCTAAGAAATCAATTTTTGGGGGTATAGAATGTAGACTTCTTAGTCACACTGTGTCTTGAGAAGCATAAAGATCAACCCAAAAAGGATCAAATCCATTCAAGAGATTTCTCTTCCTAACAACAATACTATAGTTCACTCTTTCTTTGGAAAGGTAACTTTATGTGAAGGTTCATTCCTGAATTCATAGAGAAGACTCGCTACATTGTCAATATGATGAAGGGCAAAGCCACTTTCAGCTAGACTGAAGAAGGCAAGTCAACATTTCAAGACATCAAGGAAGTCATCACCCATTATCCAATTCTAGTTTATCCTGATTACACCAAGACTTCTTGATGTACAC